>BSBN01001629.1:225000-291120 GCA_027924645.1 Cunninghamia lanceolata | reverse complement strand
CAAATTCCTATTTATAGTTTTCCTCTTTTTGATATTCATACTTATATTTTATACTTATATTGTGTTATATATATAATCTCCACCTATTTGCATATATATATATATATATATATATATATATATATATATATATATATATATATATATATATCCCCTTTTTATGTTTTTGATGTTTTAATTTGTTTGTTTATGTTTTGATTCCATTCCAACCTTACACTTTTATTTGTTTCATATGTCTTTTTTTTTCCCTTTCTTATTACCTTGATGTTCTTTCTATCTGTCTTTTTTATCGTTGTTGTTACTTTGTTTATTATTTGTTAGCTTTCCTTTTCTTTATTATGTTTCTTTGTTGTTTCTCTTCTGTCACATTTCTATTCTTTAAGTGTTTGGTTGTTCTTGAGCTTGGGTGTTTATATGTTGGAGTAGTATTATGCTTTAATTTTCTCTTCTCCTTATGGTCTATTGGTTCCCGCGCTATTCTTTCCTTTATTTAGTTGTCATGGTCTGCAAACTCACTTATTCTATTTCTCTTCTCTTGCTCTTTCTCCTAATGATGGATCACAGAGTGTGATCCGAAACATTGAGGAAAAAACTTGCACACAGTTAAATCCTAAAATACTGAGCTACAAGCATTATGGACTGTGGAATTTGATGTCTATCAGAGCATAAAGAAGTCAAACATAGTAAATATTCAATGAAAATGGAGTGTTATACATTATTTGTTAATGGAGACGTGTTCTTTATGTGTAGTTGATGTGCTTGCTCAAGAAGTCATCCAAAATTCTAGCATTATGTACTTGCAAATCCTCCTCTCTTTTTAGGTTGAGGATGAGGATTGATTTATAGATGTGTGGATGATATGATGGAGAGATAAGATTTGATTAGAATATATGGCTATGATTGAATGAAAAGAATCAGGGTAAAGTTAGAAGCTTCTAAGGCAAGCTAAAAGGATGGATGGTTAAGATTAAAGATGAATGGATGGCTAGGATTGAGTGGGAGGATTTTAGGTTACTTTTAGGGTTATCATTATGTGAATGGCTAGGATTAAAAGATGTGATAGGGAAATGGATGGTGAGGATTTATTAGTTGTTTGACTTTTGTCTTTTGTTTAGTCATGTGACTTTTTGAATTTAAATTTATTTATTTGTGGATGGTACATGGTTTAGGTTTTGATTTATTTTATTAGTGGGGATTAGACTAATTAATCAAATAATAAGATTATTTAATTAATTAGTGGAGAGGGGATGTAGGAAACTAGTTTAATTAAATAAATATGATTTATTTAATTAATCTGACGATGGAGTGAATGTTTTTGATATAGATAAGCTGCTAGCATGGGAGCAGAACCCGAAAACAAAAGCCAAACGGCAACAGAACAGGCCCAGGGCCACCAATAGCTGACTAACAGTCGATTAACAATTCATCAAAAACTAACAAAAACATTAAACAAGTCTGTAAACAAGTCTTTAATGAAATAAAACAAGAACCACCTATCTAAGAAGAGATTTCCAGTCATCAGATATCATATTGACTAAATTTTCCTGATCCTCTAGCAGAGAATCCACAGTCTTCTTTCGGTCCACCTGCAGAATAGAAAAGGCATCAGCAACCTTGTGGGATGATCTCAGAACCAGCTTAAACAGAGTGAATGTTAAAAGGCTAATCCCATGTAATTAAATAAATATAATTTATCTAATTAATTAGTGTTAGGATGATGCAAATGTACTTAGGATGGGCTTTAGGAAGATGTCAATAGTGTCGAAAAAGGTATTAGTGTTGTGATGTTAGATGTGTGATGAATTTAAAAGTGTCTACAAATAGCAGCACATTTTTATTTGGTGCTTAAAAGGGAGTAAAGAATTGCATACACCATCCTTAGGCCCTTGCCTATTGCACACATTTCTAAGAGTTGGCCTATGAGAACTTATCTTCTTGCAATGAAATGGTCATCCTTCCGATGTGTTTCTAAATACCATAAGCCCTTTGATGTACCAAGAAGAAGTAAAGCAAAAACAAACTATTCAAGTGAGCAATAAAGCAAAATTTTATACTACATAGCATATCAAGTCCAAACTCAAATGATGAATCTTTAACCCCAAACTTGACCTAGACCTATAAACTTGACCTCTAATGAAGTACAAATTCAATGCAAATTACAAGGCATTCACTAATAGAGAGATTATTTTCTAAGTAGATACCAATCTAATTCTAAAATATTTTTTATTGGCACACATTCTTCAATCATAGAGTTAAGTACTCCTATCTATCACATTTACTTTCCTAAATTAGTTATTACAAATTAACAAATTATCAGTCCCAATTGTTCATCATTTAATTTAGGATGATTTATGCTTATGTGTATGCATTTTATTGTATTTGACTAGAATAACCCTAAGGAGAGTTTATAGTCCTTCACAATATGGTTAAGGGAGATACTAAGATTGTGAAGTACATATTGATTTAGACTATGAAGTTTAGGACGTCATGAGACCTATTAGCTATTGAATTATTGAATTGGGGTTTAGTTAGCATGACCAAACATTTGATAATGATGTGGTTATCAACTCTACCTATCATTTGGTTGTGACCCATGGCTAGGTTATTAGATTAGAATGAATGGTGTGGGTTTGCATTAATATATTGTGGGCTTGGTCGATCATTTCATTAGAAGGCGTGCAAGTGACTTTATTAATAATGTAATTTAATGAATTTATCCACTTCTAAAGTTGAGCCAACATGGGAGAACCTAAAAGGGAGTTATTAATTGACCCTTATTGGGTAGAAGTTTAGAGTTATGTCATACTTTAGACTAACTAAATGGTTTTAGCCAAAACAATTTCGCTTCAAAAAAATTTGGGCAAATCAGTTTTGCCTGAAACTAGTGTCACCTTTGTGGTACCTACATGTTAGTTGTCGTTTTGAGTGAAACATATTTGCCCAAAATTATTTTTGTTTAAAACTCTTCAACTAAAACAATACATAGATTTATGTTTTCAAAAAATAGTATTTTTCACCCCAGACTATGTGGGACTAATTTTCCTATGGTTTTTTTTTATTTTTTGAAAACCCTATCTTCTTGTTACATTTTCTTACATTGCATACACTTTTTTTAAAAATATAAAAATACATTTGTGTAGATCCAAGAGCGTAGATTTTGAAAATGTGTTTTTAATATTTTAATTACTTTAGTTTTTAAAATATTAAAATTCACTACAAGTGGGTTGTTATAGTCAAACGTAAAAGTCTGATTGGAAATTCAAAAAAGTATATTAAATTTATTTTAAAAATTTAAGAAAAATATGGTGCACTAGAGGAGAGAGTTCCCTCTAAAAGGGTATAATTTATTTTTGTTTGTGATAAATAGTTATGACAAAGTGGAGACCTATTGAAAGTATTATATTTTATTACACCAACTTTAAATATTTATTAAAAAAATTATTGAACTAATTTTTTTCCCATGCTCTAAATATTTAAGTTAACTAAGTGGGAAAAATGAAATTTAATATATTAAAAGTGGAGGTCCATTGACCTTATTTTCTAAACTTTTTTTAATAATTAAATTATAGTATTAGTTTTATTAAAAAACTATATCCAATACCTCATGTTAATGGGGTTGGTGGTGATAAGGCCAAAAGAAGGAGATTGGAGGCTAGGTGGACTCTGTCTAAAGAAGGGTGGATGAAAATTAACTTTGACAGTGCCTCTAGAGGCAACCCAGGAGATTCAAGTGCGGGTTGTGTCATAAAGGATTATAGAGGTTTAGTAGTGGGTAAGGCTTCAAAGCGTCTAGAGCCAATAACCGATAACACTATCGAGTTTTAAGCTTTGATTCTGGGATTACAAATAAGTGAGAAGTTAGGCATAAGGAAGATGGAGATAGAGGGAGACTTCTAGCTGGTGGTCAATACGGTTAGGAGTCACGATATTAGAAACTGGAAACTAAAGTTGCTACTAGATGAAGCTTTAGTTCTTTAAATAATTTGGATGTATACACCATTAACCATGTGTATAGAGAACGTATTAAAGAAGCAGACCTCTTAGCTAATGAAGCTATAGATCGGAAAGAAGATTTAGTGGTGGTTTGAAATCATTTTCCAGCAGGCTTTATTGCCGAGCTGACTGATAATTATTAGGGAGAGTTGGGAATAGGTTTACTCATGCGAAGAGTTGGCAGATGGATGAATTTTGAGATGGAAGTGTGTAGAACAGGGGGATAGTTATATCTCGCGAATGCAAATCATTCTTCATTTCCATAGGACTCCAAGAAGATATAGAGGGGAGAAAAATGGATACTCCTATTCTGTTGAAGGGCATTAAAAGATAAATGGTTTTTTGTGGGAGGGATTTTTGAGCAAAGAATGATGAAGATTTTTAGGTCGAAGAGCGGTATAATATTATTTTCCATTGAATGTGTTTTAGGGGATGAATATATGGAGGCAAATAGGCATAGGGTTAATTCCGACATGGTGGGAATGTTCGTGGGTTCCCTATTAGACATTGGCGAAAGAAAGGAAGACATTGCGAATATGGTGAGAGAATTTGTGTTTAAAGATTGGACAGTGGGACTAGATGAAGTGTTGGTGATGGCAAGACCGGATGTAGGAATCCCAATAGCAACTGATTTCCATAGGGTGAATGAAGCAGGAGACAATGTGGAATGGCATCCCCTTTGTGACGGTGTTGAGAGCCAATTTGGAGCAGGGGAGGAAGTGCAGGGTTGCAATGGGAGTGGGCTTCTTGAAGAAGCTGATGGGGAAGATATAAAGATAAAAATGGATGCAAACTTTTCTTAATTATTACTACCAAGTGGACTCGAATGCATGATTTGCAGTTGTTTTTGTTTTTGTTGTAAAGTTGATATAGCAGATACTTTGTAATGGTCTTAGATAATTAAGGATATGGGTGGATGATAGATCAACTTCAGTTAGTAGGAGGTGTTAATTTTTAAGACCAAACCAGAATGAAATGTAGACTTGGGTTTTGATACTATGTTCTTCTTACAGAGGGTTGTAAATTTTTTTGTATTATTATTAATATTGATGCCCCCAAGGCAGTAGTTTACCAAACAAACAAAAAAAACTATATCCAGTCATTTTTTTTTTTTTAAATTATAAACATAAACTACACTAAAAATTATATATTTCATTAGTTTATACCATTTTAAAATTTAAAACATATATGCCACTTTCATGTGCTTTAAGTTAAAATGTTGGACTTGTGTTGGCCATTTCCTTTATAAAAAGGTGACATGGTTTTAAATTTTCAACCTAATCACCCAATAGGGAGAGTGAATTCACTCTCTAGTTCATTTCACGTGTAAGCCCATTGTCATTAATTCATTAGCTAAAAACTTCAATTTTACCCATAATGATTCTAGGAGGTTTATGAAGCACTTATTGACTTAAGATGAATAACTTTTTGAATCATGTTCTCTGGTCATACCCTTCAAATGAACAACTAAGATGCTAACATGCCTTCGTTATTCCTAGTTTATCCTTTCGATGCTCTTAAAGCCCCTGTGAGATCATCATAAGATGATTAAACCTATGTTTGAAGCCTAACAATCAATCAAAAAATGCTAAAACAAAGTTTGAACCAAAAGGACATGGTTTGGAGGTCCACTTTCATATGTCCTTTTGGTCAAACAAAATTTAAGTGATCCAAGTGACATTTTTGGACAATCTTCTAACAAGATAGTGAAAGAGTAGTGTGTCATCTTGCTTAAGGTGTAACTTCACAAACATAGGTCAAAACAACTATGCTCAAAATATGTTGGAAATCCCAATGAATTTTCTACATGACTAAGGGGTGACTACTTTGTTATCCATAGATTGAACTCCCAAAATCCACTCTATAAGGATCTAAATTTGTGAAATACAAACATGTAGACATTTCCAAATTTTGTTGAGAACTACAATTTATAACTTGATGAGTTTCATGCCATGAAAATTCCCCTCAACTTCTTGGGAGAAGTTTTATTATATAAGTTGTAGACACCTAAAATTGTCCACTGTTCAATTCATCCCTAATTCATCACTAACTATCCCTATTCATCCCTAAACATCGTCAAACCATATCTAGACAACCCTAAATCACCATTTCTACCACATTAACTGAATAAACACATGTTTAGGCAATTAATTTACCAATTCCCCTTCAAATCGTGATTTTACACTATTTTATTATCAAAACCACTATTCATGTACTATTCACTATTCATCAGTACCTGCATCGGTACCTAGCCCTAGCCAAAATGAATTATTAATCATTTATCCCTTTCGTCTATAGTCCAAACATTAGATAAATTTAATTTATCTAATATCCCCTATCCCTGTTGCAAGTATGGGCCTAACCAATGTTGTCATTGATGTCAACATACTCCTGTTGCATTAATGTCAAGGATTGGATGAGCTGTGTGCTGAGGATATTGAGAAAATTAGTCCTATCAGAAACAAAGAAGAACAGTGAAGATAGTGAAGCTTTATGAAGTGAAGATCCAAGTTGAGATGAAGATCAGAGAATGTGCATCAAAGGGTATGTATATATGTGTCTAAAGATGATCCAGTCAAGATTTGAGAGGTCCGCATGAAGATTTGAAGAAGTTATGGCCATATGAGTAAAACTGGTTCTAGCAGATGTTCAGAGGTGACAAAGTAACACAAATAGGTCCGGTGAGATCTGAAAATGCAATATCTTGTTCTGCAGATTTGGTGGAGAGTTTAGAAAGCCAATGTGAATTGACAACTCAATTGGTTCATGGTCTAGAGGTCCACAAGCATTTATTCCAATGTGACAATGGTGACAGACTATGTTCTTAAGGTTCTGGATGAAGATGAGAATGATTTCAGTAAGCAAAAGTGGTGTGGATGTTCATGGTGATTCAGGCAAGCTTGTGGAGGTCTCTAGATTGTGTCCATTTCATGTTGACAGTCCGCATTGAAGATTGAGCTCGTAATTGAAGATTTACTTCTGGATGATGATGTTCTTCCTAATCATGGCTAACCGAATGATTACACATCTTGCCGATGATCTTGAAGATGTTCTGCGAAGCATGGTGTGTTCCTCAAAGAAGATTGAAGTCCCAGATATGTGTGGCCAACAGTGTGGTGATACGTATGAAGTTCTTGTAACAAATCAAATTGTATTTGTGTATTTGCTCTGTAATGAAATAAAGTATGTATTGTGCCAACTTTGATGATTATCCCAAAATTGATGTCTTGTATAAATAAGATTTGTGAAGTCATTTCAAAGTATATCAAATGGATGTCAAGTCTGCCTTCCTGAATGGTGACTTGGAAGAAGAAGAATACATTGAGCAACCGGATGGATTTCAATTGTTTGATCATGGTGATATGGCCTGCAAGTTGAAGAAAGCACTGTATGGACTTAAACAAGCCCCAAGGCCCTGGTATGAAAGATTGGATAAACATCTTTTGAAGATTGTTTTCAACAAGGGTACTACTGATAGTAACTTGTATTTCAAGATTGATCATGAAAATATCTTGATTGTTGAAGTAGTTGTTGATGATATCATTTTTGGAGGAAGAGACAATATGTGCAAGACTTTTGGAAATCAAATGAAAAGTGAATTTGAGATGTCTATGTTTGGGGAAATGAATTTCTTCTTGGGTCTGCAAATCACTCAAACAAATAAAGGAATCTTCATTTCACAGACCAAATATGTGAAAGAATTGTTGAAGAAATTTGGGATGGAAGACTCTAAACCAATGAATACTCCCATGGCAACTGGATGTAAACTGAGCAAAGATGATGACTCTCCTAAGGTTGATCAAAAAAAGTACAGGTCAATGATTGGAGGACTACTGTATCTTAATCGAACAAGACCTGACATTATGAATGATGTTGGTCTTGTTGCCAGTTTCCAAGCTGATCCTAGAGAATCTCATGTCATGGCAATCAAGAGGATTCTCAAATTTCTAAAAGGAAAAGGTTTGTATGGTTATGGTATCCCAGGGATCATGATTTCTCTCTTCATGCATATACAGATGCGAATTGGGCAGGAGATGTGGATGACCGGAAGAGTACTAGTGGTGGTGCATTCTTTTTGGGGAAAAGATTGGTTTCTTGGCTAAGCAAGAAACAAGAGGCAATCTCTATGTCCACTGCAGAAGCAGAATATATTGCAGTAGCAGGTAGTTGCACTCAAGTATTGTGGATGAAGCAAATGCTAAGAGACATCAGAGTGGAGTATGAGGAACCTATCACAATCTTCTGTGATAATTCAAGTGTAATAAATATATCAAAAAATCCAATGTTACATTCAAAGACAAAACATATATCCATCAAGTTTCACTTTTTGAGAGAGTAGGTGAATAAGAATGAAGTCAGATTGGAGTTTGTGCCCTCTAAGGATCAGATTGCAAACATTTTTACTAAACCGTTACCTAAGGACTCTTTTGAGTATCTCAGGGAGAAGTTAGGGGGTATTACCCCTCCAGTTCTGAATTGAGGTGCACTGATGTGCATCAGTCCGGTGGATCTCACAGTCATATCTTGTGGTCCGGATTGATGATAGGAAGCTGCTACTCAGGGGGAGCAGTGTGAATGATTCTGATTAATGCAAGTATGTGCCCTTTGCCATTGATGTCAAAGGGGGAGAGAAGACATGTGAAAAAGAAAAGTGGTTGTTGATCAAAGGGGGAGCAGTAAATAAAGAGAAGACATATAAATAATTGTTGTTGATAGGGGGAGTTATGTCAGTTAGTGAGGAGAAGTTCTTGTCTTGATGGTTAAAACAATTTTTCACATCATATGTTGCCATTAATGACAAAGGGGGAGATTGTTGCAAGTATGGGCCTAATCGGTGTTGTCATTGATGTCAACATACTCCTATTGCATTGATGTCAAGGATTGGATGAGTTGTGTGCTGAGGATATTAAGAAAATTAGTCCTATCAGAAACAAAGAAGAATAGTGAAGACAGTGAAGCTCTATGAAGTGAAGATCCAAGCTGAGATGAAGATCAGAGAATGTGCATCAAAGGGTGTGTGTATATGTGTCTAAAGATGATCCAGTCAAGAATTGAGAGGTCCGCATGAAGATTTGAAGAAGTTATGGCCATATGAGTAAAACCAGTTCTAGCAGATGTTCAAAGGTGATAGAGTGACACAAATAGGTCCAGTGAGATCCAAAAATGCAATATCTTGATCTGCGGATTTGGTGGAGTGTTTAGAAAGCCAATGTGAATTGACAACTCAATTGGTTCATGGTCTGGAGGTCCGCAAGCATTTACTCCAATGTGACAGTGATGACAAACTATGTTCTTGAGGTTTCAGATGAAGATGAGAATGATTCCAGTAAGCAGAAGTGGTGTGGATGTTCATTGTGATTCAGGCAAGCTTGTCAAGGTCTCTAGATTGTGTCCAGTTTGTGTTGACGGTCTGCATTGAAGATTGAGCTCGTAATTGAAGATTTACTTCCGAATGATGATGTTCTTCCTAATCATGGCCAACCGGATGATTACACATCTTGCAGATGATCTTGAAGATGTTCTGCAAAGCATGGCGTGTTCCTCAAAGAAGATTGAAGTCCCAGATATGTGTGGCTGATAGTGTGGTGATACGCATGAAGTTCTTGTAACAAATCAAATTGTATTTGTGTATTTGCTCTGTAATGAAATAAAGTATGTATTGTGCTAACTTTGATGATTATCCCAAAATTGATGTCTTGTATAAATAAGATTTGTGAAGTCATTTCAAAGTATCTGTGGAGATGAGAAAGTGATAGAGAGAAGAAGAGTGAAAATCAGAGCAGAAGTGTTGAGCTTAAATGGAACTGACTCAAGCATGGTGAAGATGCTAAACTCCAGTTCAAGTATGTAATATTTATTATTCTGTAGATAGTGTCTCCTGTAGGTAGTGGGCCTCTTGTGAGCAGTGTGCTCGAGCAATGAGCCCTACTTGGCAAGTGATGTTTTGTTCCTCTTATTCTTTTAACAGAGAATACAATCTTGGGTTAGTCACCCTGTGTTTTTTCCCTTAACCAGGTTTTCCACATTAAAATATTGGTGTCATATGTGTTAATGTGTTTTTGCACTTGAATTATTGCATTGTGCTTCCATGATTGAATTATTATTATGCTATTGAAATACAAGAAGGATTTAAGTGTTTAAAGAAAAGAAAGTTGTTAGACAATTGATTCACCCCCGTCTTAGTTGTCTGTCCTAAAACTAACAATCCCATCCCATGAATTAAGTAAATATTTGTATGTATTTAATTCCTATTTTCTACACTTTTGATTAGGTCACTTAAACCTAATTAACTAACCTAATCCCCCACTTGCACAACCTAAAATCTAATCTAATCATAGTTAAATCCTCTCCATCACCCCAAATGTACAAAGGTATGGACCTCTTGTACATGTCCACATGACCTTCTTACAAAAGACATGGTCAAGGACCTATGTACAAATGTCCTTTTGTCTTCCATCCCCTATTCCTCTGATTTTAAATTGGGCATGTACCCATGCTTCCAATTTAAGATTTAAATCAAATCCAACTCATCCTTTTTCCTCCAATTTTAAACTGGGCATATGCCCATGCTCCCTAATTTAAAATTCTAGTCAAATCTAACCCATACCTCCTATTTATCAAGTCAATCGTATTCGTCCATCTTCCCAAAGCCCAATCTTGATCATCCATTCCTCCTTGATCCAAGGACATCTCCCATCCACCAATCTCATCATGACACTTGGTGAGCTCTCCTTGATTTAGATCTCTCAAGAATCCTCATCCATTGATCTCTCAATCAAATCCTAACCATCTAATTAAGTCTCCAAAATTCTATAAATTGGAGCTCACCCCTTCACAAAATATGCAACTTCTTCATGCAACATAATGTTGCCTCTTTTCTTCCAAGACTCCATGAAAAGAAAGGTCATGTTGCCCATTTGAGGATCCATCCACATCAACATCATCAAGGAGCACATCCACAATCAAGGTTTTCATGTAGTTAGTTTGTTTAAGTTCGTTGTTTTGCATTCCTTTTGCTCTATCTTGAGGTTGCATTAGATTATGAGTAGAATAGGCTAATATTGGTTTAGTTTGTTCTATTTTACACTCATTTTCTTATGTATACACAAGTATTAAAATTCCAAGGTGTCACTTCATTTTCTATTTCTATATTAGTCATTTCACACTGAAAATTAGATATAAATGAAGTCAGAGTGTTGTTGTATTCCATCTCTTCGAAGAGATAGCTGCCTTATTGTAAATCATCAATTGCTTAAATTTAAAGCTTCATTTACATTGTAGTATCATATGTTTATTATATTAACTCCTTTGATTCAATTCTATGCATGTATAACACATTAATTTTTTTAAATTTAGTGCATTTGTGTCCACCAAAATTTTCAATCAAACATGGAATAGTATACCAAAGAAATTTGTTTCACTCTCATCTGAATTAGATCACGAAAGTTGGTAAAATTAGCTTACTCGGGTATTATTTTCATTCATTTAATCAAAATAGTGAAGGTGTAACTTGAAACACTCTTAACATGTGATAATACTCGATCAAGAACAAAACACAATGTTTATACAAGGTTCTACAAAGATTGTAAATTATTCTAAGGTGAAATAACCAACTTGGTGCCAATTACAACTAAAGTAGGTTCTTGAGAAAATAAATAACTTGATCAAGTATAAATTTTCCAATGATAAAACTACTAGCTATGGTAGGGTGGAAGTTATTTGTGTGTGCGATGGTGGTTGTGAAACCACTATGGTAATTGCAAATGTCTCATGACCATTGTAGAACCAACATGGGAGGTTTCCCATATAGTGTGATGGTTTCATGTTGTCTTGTGTGGTAGTTTTTCCAAGGAGAAACAAAATGGTAGGGTAGTGGTTTTCAATTAATGCCTTCTAATTCTTTATTTTTAGGCTTCTTATGTTGAGCCTAAACTCGTAATTGCATAAATAAAATGTCACGTGTCATGGTAAAAGGATCTATTAAACTCTAGCTATCTTTTTTATTAGACTTGTAATTTATTTTGTTAGTGCACAAGGAGTTGATTGTAATAGAGAAGTTTGCATATGAGCAATGTATGGAGCACTACAAGTGTTAATATATTATTTTTATGATGGTTAATTTCTTTGAAGGACTCAAAAATTCATTCAACCTGTTATTGTAGTGAAGACAATGACAAGAGAAGGTAAGGCCTCAATCTTTCAAAATTTCTTCCCACATCGGGTCCCTTGAGGTCTATTTATGTTGAGCCTTATTTTTTTGTTGTTTTAGTTATTGTTTTTGTTTAGTTCATGCATACAACTACACAAATATAGTTCAACACTTAAAAAGCTAATTTCTAGAGTACATATTTGATTGTTTTCTTAATCAAACATAGTAAAAATACCAAATAAATTATTAATTATGTTGAGAGGTGTAACTACAACAGAAGCAAAGGAGGGTTGTAATGGAGTGAATGGATAATAAAAAATCCTTAAACATAAATTTGGCAACCATTTACATGTCAAGTCTAATAAACCTAATAAATTGGCATAAATATATTAATTACATCTACCTAAAATACATTGAGAAATATCAATTTCAAGTCACTTATTTAACTTATTTCACAAATCTAATATAGGCACCTTGAGACTAATGTCTCTCACTATCTTTTAGATAAATGTATTTAAGATATATATGCTAGTATGTTAGGGGAAAGATAAATTTATGTTAGTGACACTCCAATGGAATATTTGCAATAATTATAACATTTGTGCTCCATAGTTTTTGTGTTCTTTCTTATGGTGTGATCATTTTTTTATGAAAAGACCATATATTAAAACCAAGTTAAAGCATATAACTAGATCTTCAATTAAATGAACATAGCCACAACACAATGAGAATACAATCCAATGAGGGAAATGGAATGGAAACAATCATCAAGATACTAGTTTAGTAGAATAAAATTTAGAGGGGGTATATCCCATCAAGGTTATCCCACCCTCTAAGTTTGGAAAATTTCTATCATCCTCAATGGGCTTCTAGCCAATAATAATAGCATTATCACCTTCATCTAGATCTTCATGTGATTGATTCTACACATTCCTCAAGAATGACATCATAAGAGCCAAGTGAGGGAATTTCCCCTAATCAGAGGGAGCCCATCCATGCCACTGAGTGGACATAGAAGATTGATGTGGAGGTGGAGACCACCCACCTTGGTGGTTATAAGGTGAAGGTGGTAGCAGGGTCTAACTAGAGTGTTGTTTGGTTGGTAGTGGTGGTAGAGGAATGGTGGATCTCTAGAAACAACATGGGTGTCATTTGAGAAGATTTAGAGCAATTACATTGTTGGTCCTAACAAAGGGATTCAACATATGAAGGAAAAGAAGGTAGAAATCTGACCATGGTGCAAGAAGCATTCTTCCAATGACCAGGAAGGGTCTAAAGATGTTGGACCTCTAACATCACTTTGTTGGGTTGAACCTGAATCTACATGATTATATTAAAGATCACTAGCAATTTGGAGTGAATAGAAAAGTTAGTATCCACACCAAAATGAGCAAAAATAATAAAATATATATCTCTAGATATAAAATATCATGTCATAACTAGAAAAATTATGTATAAAACATGGCCCCATCACCAAGGAGGACATTGTGCCAAGTAAAGGGTTCAGACCTTAAAGGCCAAAAGAATTCATGGATCCATAGCCAGGGATCTTGCACACAAGCTAAAAACTAGAAAAGGTGAAGAAGGGTTTTTAGTTGAACATAAAAAAGACATCTTGGATTAGAAGGCCAAGATTTATCAAACACGTGCTAATAGGAAGTCCCTAATATAGTAGACACCACGAAAAATGGAAAATTTTAGGCTACACAAATTCTTTTGAAAATGATTAGCCCATGCTAAGGTGAGGTGAAAGTCACATGTATCCTTTCTTGGAGTGTAATTATGGAAATGAATATTGACATAACACTTCCAATCCTTCTACCAAGGTCCAAGAAATGCATAGGTATTTGTGCAAGTGCTGAGAAGGCACAACCTCAATTTCCACCTAGAAGGTTTCTTGTTCCATGTGATTTAAACTGAAGCCAAGAGAGCCAAGTGGAATCAGCCTTGGAGTAGAGATCCTAAAGGTTCCTAATTCCTATGGAGTGATTTCCAAAAACTTATCTTGAAAATATCATGGGAGACCACCATATAGATTTTCGATTGAGGAATAATCCATTATGAAATCCATCCCCATTCCATGGCTTGATAGTTTCCCAAGCTTTCAAATGTTTTTTTCCACAAAGGTGTCATTGATCTTCATAAGCATAGGAGAAATTACAAGGGAATGGAAACCAAGGCCATTCCAATCTAAACAGCACAAGGTGAACTAGAAGCAATGCAACTTTGTAACAAATTTTTTGAGCTTCATTATCATAACAAGCTATGATGATCTACTTAGCAAATAAAGTAATACCTTGCTATGAATATCAATAAGACCTAATCCACCAAAATCTTGAATTGGCCTAGACAAAGTCCCGTAGAAGCTTCCCAAGCTTGTAAGATAATTACTTTGGAAGGAACCCAACACGAGGAAGTAGTAGGTTGAAAGAACTTGAATATGTCTATTAGCAATAGTGATTTGGTGATCTAATATGCGAGCTTTTTCTCAACTATGTTAATCACATGATACTATCACATTTTGGATTACCTTTCATGAAATGCAAGAGAAATGCCCAAGCGTTTTAAAGATTTGCCCATTGTCAATAGGTTTCTAGCCAAAGGAATGAAGCCAACTAGAAGGCTAGGAAAAGGCTTTCCTATAATATTGTCTTATTCCACTAGATATTGGAGCCCGAAGCAAAAACAAAAGTGTCAAGACACTTGAAGGCCTATATAATATTTCCTTCATCTTTAAGGAGTGTAAGGAATGAGTCATCTACAAAGTGTCCATTGACCAATTTTTGAGAGGAAGGGATATTCCTTTGACTAGATGGTTTGAAGTGGTGTTGGCAAGAAGATATCCAAAACATTCAACAACTAACATGTAAAGCGAGGAAAAGAGAGGACAATCCTACCTTATAGAATGAAAAAGGTCAAAGTGCTTAGATAGACCACTATTAATGATGAGGCAAGAAAAAGAATCTACAAAATGCTATTAAACTCTAATATAGGCTTTTGAGGAAGAGAGCTCGTTGATTGGATTTTCTTGCCCATTCCATACCTTCCTAGATTACGATGACATTATCAAGATTATACCTACTTTTAATAAACCTAGTTTGTTCAAGTTGAGCCATGAGTGAGAGGAGATGTCTAATTTGTATGGCTAAAGCTTGACAATAATATTGTAAGAGACATTCAAGAGGATGATGGGTCTCAAATTGCATATCAACTCCATATCTTAGCTTTAGATACGATTTTACTACCTTTTGTTAATAAAATTGAACAAATCTTGGTCATTTCATGCCAGAGGATTTTGTAGAATTGTCACTAGTTGTGGCAAACACAACTGAGTGGAACTCCTAGGATAGCATTTTGTCACAAGTTGCAACTTAATCAATAAAAAACTTACAAGGGACCACATACAAATAATTATTAAAAGCCTCTTCTCTATTAAGAGAATTTGACAAAAGAGAAGTATAGTTGTGTTGATATCATCGCATGATCAAGCCTTTAACCATAAAATTAGAGACTACCTATTAGTTACCCACAAGCACAAACTAGCCTCCACAACAATTAATAAGGCATGCAAAACTAAAGATGGTTGGACTAATGTAGGAAACCATAAAAAAAGGTTGTCATGGGCCTAACAAAGGTCGTCATTCCAACAATGATGGACATAACAATGGTGTCATTACCAAAGGAACAACAATGAGCCCCTCTCAATTGCAAGCCACACAACAAATCAATGCCAATAATGGGGCCTTCTCAACCACGTCTCTAATAAATCCAAGAAAGTGGTTGTTGCTCAAACATAGCCCCACCCTCCTAGTGAGACCTTCAAAGACGTTAGTAAACCTTGATACACTTTTGATGGGATAAGGTGCCATTAACCTTGTAAATCCCAATATTGTATTTATTCCATTTATTATATGTAATTTGTAATTATCCATGAGGAGATGTACTAGTTTCACTAGCAGGGGTAATTTCAGAGTAACCGAAGGTAATTACGGAGTGACATTTACTATTGGCAAATGTAAAAACTTAAAGTAAATGAGTGTAGGTGCTACCTTGGGAGAATCTACTATTTTTAGCATGTATGATGCATGTCATAATGTTTGGTGGGTGCATGTAAAGAATCTATCACAGGTGCAAGTTGTCATAAGATTCTATGACACTATGACGCATATGACGGATATTAATGAGTTGTAAGTTGCTATGTTTAGCCCAAGGTTCCTATCTTGGAAAGATACTCTTTTGTGGAATCTATGATAGTTATGATGTGTCATAAGATGTTGTAAGAGGCCAGATTTAGTCTTAGGCACCCAACCTTTGCATGGTTGTTTTTGGACAAGTGGAAGGAGCTTGTAAGATGACATTTAATGTTTGCATGTTGGGGAATCTCATGAGAGAGAAGGTGAATGCCTAGAATGGAGTGGAAAACATTTCTATAAGTATTTGCCATGTATTTGTTGCTGCAATACATATTTTAGGTACTCAGGTGCTGCCGGAATGCTGTTGGATTGAAGACTTGTGGAGAGAGTTGTGTAGTTGATGTATTGTACAATCTTGTTGAGATTAATACAAACTTGTGCCTCTTTCCTGGTGGAGTTTTTAACCCACAAGGGTTTTCTCCACGTAAACACTTTGTCATTGTGTTGAGTTCTTCATGTTTGACATCTTTTCTGTAGTGGGTTTTATGTTTGTTACAATCTCCATTGTTAATGTACAGTTAAGATTGCTAAAATTTATCTTGAATCAGATTTCCATTCAAGTAGTGTTGCTTTCATTTCTAACATTTGGTATCAGAGCCTGGCCAGCTTTGACTCTTGGGTGGTAGTGTGGAAGCTGTAGTTGCAATGGGAGATTTGGTTGTGTTTATTTTGCAGATCTTGTGTTATTATTATGGTTAGATCCATCATTGCATAAACCTCTCGATTAGACATTGAGAAGTTCAACAGAACGAGGTATGAGTTGTGGAAGCTAAAAAATGGAAGATTTGTTGGAAGAAAGAAACTAATGGTTGGTTGTTCAAAAAGAGAAGAAACCTGACAATGTCTCTCAAGATGAGTGGGATAGACTGGATAAGAAGGCATGGGGAACCATCCGGTTGTGTCTTTCAGACTCTGTCCTGTTGAATGTCACAAAGGAGGAGACCGCACACAAGTTGTGGAATCGGTTGGGTGAGATCTATCAAGCCAAGAGTATGGTAAATAAAATTTATTTAAAAAGAAATTTATTTTCCATGAAAATGCGAGAAGGTTAATCAGTTGCAGAGCATTTAAATTCTTTTAATTTGTTATTAAGTCAGCTTGATTCAGTAGATGTTGAGGTTAGTGAAGAAGATAAATGCATCTTACCTCTTTGTTCTTTACCTGAGTCTTGGGAGAATGTTATCCTTGCTATCACTGCTAACCTTGAGGATCCGAAGTTGGATGTTCTTGTTTCAATGCTACTGTCATAGGAATTGAGGAAGAAGAGTTCATATAGTTCAGGGGATGCTCTCAGTGTCAGGGGAAGGTCTAAGGAAAGGGGACTAAAGGGAGATCAGAAAGGGGCTAAGGACAAGTCCAAGGTCCAGTCTAAGACTCCTGGTAAAAAGAATAGAGTTAAGTGTTGGAACTACGATAAAAGGGGACATGTGAAGGAGTGCAGAAATCCCAAGAAATAGTGAGAGAGTGCTTCGGATAAGTCCTCGAATGCAGGTGAAGAAGTTTTACTTTCTACATCTAATCTTGTTTCTAATGATCACTGGTTGGTTGACTTAGGATGCTCGTTTCATATGACCCTGCATAAGGAATGGTTCTCCACATATGAAGAATATGATGGAGGTAATATTTACCTTGGTGACAACTCTTCATGTCCAATTGTCGGGAAAGGAAAGGTATTGTTGTGTTTCAGTGATGGGAGGATTAAAACCCTCCCTGGTGTTTTGCATGTTCCTGGATTAGCTAGAAATTTGATTTCAGTTTTGAAGTTGAATGATTTGGGAATGCATGTGACATTTGACAAGCATGGCTGCAGATTGGTAAGAGGGAACTTGGTGGTAGCAAAAGGGTAGAGATTCAGGAACTTGTTTAAGCTTGAAGCCACTATAATTTGTAATGCCTCCTATGTATTTGAGGCCACTACTAAAAATACATGTATGTTGTGGCACCATAGATTGGGCCACACAAGCAATAATGTACTGAAAACTATTAAGAATAAAGAATTGTTGGACGTTTTCTCTTATTCTGACAAGCAATTTGATTTCTGTGAGCATTGTGTGTTTGGTAAACAAAATAGAAAATCATTTCCTTCAGGAAGCAATAGAGCAAAAGAGAAGTTAGAAATTATTCATACGGATGTGTTTGGGCCTGTGGATAGTGAATCTATGGGAAAATCTCGTTATTTTGTCACCTTCATTAATGATGTATCCAGATTTATATGGATTTATTTTATGAAACATAAATATGAAGTTTTCACTAAGTTTAAGGAATTCAAAGTCTTAGTAGAGAACCAATCAAGTTTAAAGATAAAAATATTAAGATCTGATAATGGAGGGGAATATTGCTCGAAGGAATTTGATGAGTTTTGCAAGCATGCAGGTATAATCAGACAAAAGACAACTCCATATACACCACAACAGAATGGTGTTGTAGAAAGGATGAACTGAATAATTATGGAAAGAGCCATAAGTATGCTTAGTGATGCACAATTGGATAAATGCTTTTGGGCAGAGGCAGTGTGTACTGCTTGCTACTTGATAAACAAATCTCCTTGTAAGGCTCTTGATTCGACACCTTATGAAGTGTAGACAAGTAAGAAACCTTATGTTTCACATTTAAGGGTTTTTGGCTATGAGGCTTTTGTTCATGTGCCTAAGGAAAAATGATCTAAGTTGGATCCAAAGGATGAAAAGTGTACATTCATTGGATATGGTGATAATGTCAAAGGTTATAAGCTTTGGA
The DNA here is from genome assembly GCA_027924645.1 of Cunninghamia lanceolata. NCBI lineage: Eukaryota > Viridiplantae > Streptophyta > Pinopsida > Cupressales > Cupressaceae > Cunninghamia > Cunninghamia lanceolata. The sequence goes on along the minus strand of BSBN01001629.1, from coordinate 272,049 downwards.
ATCCAGTAACCCACAAGATTATCTTTTCTAGAGATGTTATTTTCAGGGAACTAAGAGTTATTTCTAAACCTGAGCATCCAAAAGAAAAAGAAGAAAAGGTAAAGAAGGTGCACTTTGATTTAGAGCAGCAAGATGGACCTTAGGAAGAACAAAATGATGGATTGGGGGGTGAAGAAGAAGAAGAAGATTCAAGTAGTTCTAATGAAGATGAATTTGTTGTTATAGAAGAAGTTGGTGCAGATGATCATGTAGAAGAATGAGTAGAGTCTCTTACTCCAACCTTGAGGAGATCCACAAGACAACGGAATCTAGTTGACAAGTATAGCCCACCAGATTTTTGTTGTATATATGCTTTAGTGAGTACTAACGATGAACCTAGCTCCTACAGGGAAACTATTTCTACAGATGATAGTGAGTCTTGGTAGTTAGCCATGTACAAGGAGATGATGGCTTTAGACTTTTGTAACACCTGGGATCTTGTTCATTTGCCCAAAGGAAGAAAGGCCATAGGTTGTAAGTGGGTCTTCAAGAAGAAGTTTGGAGAAGATGGGTCACTAGAGAAGTACAAGCCTAGACTGGTAGCCAAGGGCTACTCCTAAAGAGAGGGAGTTGATTTTGGTGAGATATTCTCTCCTGTTGCTAAATTGACTTCTATTAGAGTTCTCTTATTCATTGCTGCAACTTATGATTGGGAGATTGAGCAAATGGATGTTAAGACTACGTTCTTGCATGTAGATCTTGAAGAAGAAATTTATATGCATCAGCCTACAGGTTTTGAGGTAAAAGGAAAATAACATTGGGTTTGCAGGTTAAAGAGGTCTCTTTATGGTCTGAAACAGTCCCCCAGAATGTGGTATCAAAAGTTTGACTCATTTGTTTTGAAATTGAGTTTTGTTAGAAGCGAGGAGGATCATTGTGTTTACATTCATTGTATTGATGATTCTATACTGGTTATTACTTTGTATGTTGATGACATGTTATTTTTCAACAATACTAAGGGTATGATCAGTGAGCTTAAAGCCCAACTTTCAAGTGCATTTGATATGAAGGATCTTGGAGATGCCAGGTATATTCTGGGAATGGAGATCAAGAGGGACAAAGTTAACAGAAAGCTTTGGTTGTCACAAAGTAAGTATGTGAATACTATTTTACAGAGGTTTAGTTTGCAGGACTGTAACCCAGTTAGAGTTCCTTTACCCATTGGTACTAAGATTTCATTAGATATGTGTCCAAAGACTGGGGATGATCTTGAGGATATGTCTAATGTGCCATATGCTAGTGTTGTAGGGAGTTTGATGTGTGCAATGGTTTGCACTAGACTAGATATTGCCCAAGCAGTGGGAGTTTTGAGCAGATTTATGTCTAACCCTGGTAGACAACATTGGAACTATGTGAAGAGGGTGTTTAAATATCTTGTAGGTACTCCTGATTATTGTTTGATTTATTTTGGTACTGATAGTGCTGACAAATCTTTGGACATATAGGGTTTTGTTGATGCAGATTGGGCAGGTGACTTGGATAGTCGAAGGTCCACTAGTGGCTATGTGTTTACTCTGTTTGGAGGTGCAGTGAGTTGGATGAGTAAGAGGTAGCTCACAGTTGCTTTGTCCACCAGAGAAGCAGAGTATATGGCTGCTACTCATGTCTCTAATGAGGTAGTTTGGTTGAGGAGACTGTGTACATGTATTGGATTTGATTGCAAGATCATTCAGATTGGTTGTGGTAGCCAGAGTGCTATCTGTTTGGCCAAGAATCCCATGTATCATGCTCGGACTAAGCATGTTGATGTTTAGTATCACTTTGTTCAAGAGTCAGTTGCAAATGGAGAGATTGAGCTGAAGAAGATAGACACTGAGGAGAATGTTGCAGATTCATTGACCAAGCTTGTGAGCACAGAGAAGTTCATATGGAGTAGAGAGTCCATGGGCCTTGTTTCTAGTGCCTGATTATTTTTCATTTGATTTCCTAGGGGTTGATTTACAATTTATAATGTCAAGTGGGAGAATATTTGGATAAGGTGCCATTAAACTTGTAAATCCCAATATTGTATTTATTCCATTTATTATATGTAATTTGTAATTATCCATGAGGAGATGTACTAGTTTCACTGGCAGGGGTAATTTCAGAGTAACCAGAGGTAATTACGGAGTGACATTTACTATTGGCAAATGTAAAAACTCAAAGTAAATGAGTGTAGGTGCTACCTTGGGAGAATCTACTATTTTTAGCATGTATGACGCATGTCATAATGTTTGGTGGGTGCATGTAAAGAATCTATGACAGGTGCAAGTTGTCATAAGATTCTATGACACTATGACGCATATGACGGATATTAATGAGTTGTAAGTTGCTATGTTTAGCCCAAGGTTCCTATCTTGGAAAGATACTCTTTTGTGGAATCTATGACGGTTATGACGCATCATAAGATGCTGTAAGAGGCCAGATTTAATCTTGGGTACCCAACCTTTGCATGGTTATTTTTGGACAAGTGGAAGGAGCTTGTAAGTTGGCATTTAATGTTTACATGTTGGGGAATCTCATGAGAGAGAAGGTGAATGCCTAGAATGGAGTGGAAAACATTTCTATAAGTATTTGCCATGTATTTGTTGCTGCAATACATATTTTAGGTACTCAGGTGTTGTCAGAATGCTGTTGGATTGAAGACTTGTGGAGAGAGTTGTGTAGTTGATGTATTGTACAATCTTGTTGAGATTAATACAAACTTGTGCCTCTTTCCTGGTGGAGTTTTTTAACCTGCAAAGGTTTTCTCCACGTAAACACTGTGTGATTGTGTTGAGTTCTTCATGTTTGACATCTTTTCTGTAGTGGGTTTTATGTTTTGTTACAATCTCCATTGTTAATGCACGCTTAAGATGCTAAAATTTATCTTGAATTAGATTTCCATTGAAGTAGTGTTGCTTTCATTTCTAACAACTATAAATCCACTCCCTGCAAGTTTCTTATCCTTGATGGAGTTGGTTGCTTAATTGCTTCTCAACTAGAGGGAGGTAAGCATTTATGTAGAAAAATAAAAAAAATGTAGTTTGGAGCATTCTCTCTTAAGAACTAGATTCAATTTAGGTAGAATAAATTTTCTAATTTTCAAGGTTTAGACTATGACGAAATATCATTAGACCCTATTTCTTTGTGAATTACCACAAATTCATGGTGTAGGGTTTTTGACAAAGATTTGCTTCTTTGGACATTCTTTGCCTTTAGGAGATCAAGGTTGTTGGGTTTATACTTTTAGTTGTGTGTTGTGTCATATAGTCATATAGGATCTATTTCACCAATAAACATGAGCAAGGTCAAGTTGTCATGGTAGCTTTTGTTGTTACCCGTGGTTGTGACCTATCTAACAAACCTTTGTGAGTCCTTTTCAATATAGAGCCTTCAATTTGTTAATATCTATGCCTCGTATATTGTAGTTCTAAAAGGATGTTGTGGGAGTGGCTCGTAGAGGAATTACCATCAGCTTAATAGGTCTTTAATAACAAGTTTAATATAGCTGAATTGGTATCCGATAAGAAAGGCCACTTACCCATGAGATGGGTGTGATCATTTCTGCATATCTATGCTTGTGATTAGAATAATCAATAATATAAAAGGAAAAGTTTATTGGTCACTTTGTAACCAAATATATATATTAGGAAGTGAATTACAAAAGTGAGAAATGTGGCTAATGAATAGTTGATCGACAAAGATTAAGAAGGAAAATTTGTCAAGTTAGAAGAACATGCAGTGACCATTTATTAATCCATTAGGAAGCTAGGAGTTTCCATACAATATTCTAAAGCAAATGAGTAGCTAGGAAAAGAGCAACCTAAGACCCATGACAAAGGAGCAACCATATATTAGCCTAACACCTTCAAATCTACCTTTATTTAAAGTAGAATAAAAAATTGAAATTCTACCATAGGAGAATTACATATTAGATAAACTATAGAGTATCTCAAGTTGTTTTGTTAAAATTTATACCAAGCATGTTGTTCCAACTATATTTTGGCTAACAGGACATTCTTGATATTAACTCTCTTTGTAAATGCCAAAACTTTAGAAGTCCTTCATTTTAAAAAATACATTTTTTAAAATTTTAATAGTCCAAATATTATTTTCCAACATGCAATATGACAATTTCCTAGCATAATAGCTTGTCATGTCATATTATTTTCAAGAACAATATAACAATTTCCTAGGGCGACAATCTAGTGTTATGTTATTTTCCAGCACAAAGAATGTTAATTGTCATGATATATCATCATGTTTAGTCATTGGTTTATAATAATTGTCTACAAGGTATCTTTTATTTACTAATCAATACATTAATAATGTGTAATGCATGATGCAAAATGTGTATTTATTGAAGGAAGTTGAGAGGAGGCCTTTGAACACTATTTTGCAATTTGTTTATCTACATGGTTTTATTGTTTAGAGGAAGAGAGTTACTATACAAGCAAATTAGTCCATTAATTTATGGCTAGGAGTTGTTAAAGGGCATGCCTTTGGAACTTATTTTGAATCCAATGTTGTTCTTTCTCCTCCTGCTACTACTTCTAGGGATTCAAACTATGGATCTCAGGGTTTGTGACCTCATGCCTTTAAATCATGTTGTTTAAAAATTCTTTGGTCAGACAAGATACTAGTTCATTTATACTTATGAAAATTTGATGGGGTCTAAATGGTTTCACAAGTATGTGCTTTTAGTACTAAATAGGGTTGTATAGTCCAACAATACATTTATGTATAACTGTGTTCATGGTGTTGGTGCTTGACTTGTTGACTCTTTATTGGATTTCTTAGAAGTAGAGGATTCTAGCTTGCATATATTATTGGCATGATTGATGAACCATACCCAAGAGTTTGGTTGTCAACTAAGTGCATTGGTTTCAATAAGTATGCAAAGTGTTTAGGCTTTAATTGGTCTTATGGTCCATAGTTTAGCAAATTTCAACTTGGGCCTAACAAGAACATAAATTTATATTTGAGGTAAAATTTAGACTTGTACTTTTTTATATTGAATTAATTAAAATAAGAGTTTAGACTAATATTTGGTGGCTGATCTTATTTACAAATGGATGTTGGGGTCTGCTAGAGTGTAAAACCTTTTTATTTTGTTTCCTTGGAGACTTTGGATCTTATATTATAATCTAATCTAAAACTTGACTAAACAAGGAAGAGAGAGAAATTAGATTGTTGTCTCAAGGCTACAAGGTTCTTGTGGCACAAACAACTTAATAAATATGTAACCATGGTATGTAGGATATGTGTTAGCAGGGCTTACACAACAATAGTAGAACCTTTTGCAGCTCACCGTAGGTGGAATGCGGAGGGCAAGGCCAACATATGTGGACATTTTGTAAGGGACACATCCCTACTGTAACATATAGACATGTAATAGGAATATATGTAAGAGAAGCAAGTAAGAGTATGTAAGAGAGAGTAGATAGGGCAGAGACTCAAACTGCCATTTTGTATATAAGATTATAATGAATATATAATGGAGATATAAGGTTTGAATCTAATATCTATGTGTTATGACTGATGTATTCTTACCACATGTTGTATTTCCCTATTGTTCTTTATGATTCTCTCACTATATCTTCTAGGGTATAAATTGACTTTAGATACTTGACTGAGGCTCAGATCTCTGGACTGTGTTCTCCCCATTTCTTGCCAACATTTGGTTCCGTTCTCAGGACCTTGAAAAGAATAGTGAAGAATAAAATGGGATAAATTAGTAAAAGGAGAAGTGCGGAATAGAGAGAAGAATGGAAAGAAGAAAATCAAAGTAATAGATTTTTTTTAAGATATGTGAAGGATCCTCTTAGGACATACCCTTGTGAGAGGGGGGCAGGAACCTAAGGGGATGACAAATGGAAAGGGGGAGGATCTAAAAAGATCCTTGAAAAGATGTAACTCTTCATGCTAAGTCGATCATGGGATACATAAGGATTAATGAAATACCACATCTAAAACACCCATGGGAAAAAGGGGATACTAAGAAATTAAGAGAAATTAGTGAAATTATAAAAACTGGAATGGAAATGAGCAAGGAAGAAAGACAGAAGCAGACTCAAGAATGACAAGAAATATATTGCAGAAGGATGGAAAACATAGAAAAATTAGGAAGGGAACACACTAGGAAGGTTGTGGAGGAAAAAGAGAAAGAGGATGAGTGAGCCAATGTGGGTGCTATTGAGCATGCCGATGTGGGTGCTGCTAAGCGCGCTGATGTGGGTGCTACAGGAGAGAAGAATGCAGGAGAGGAAGAAAGATTGGATGAGCGTGCCATAGGGGTTGCCACAAATTTGATACATAAGGATATAAATAATCTAGAAACACTAACAATACATATTAATAGGGCTACAAAACTTCTCAAGAGCCCAGGAGGAAGCATTAATGCTTATGACCAATCAAGAAGGATATGGAGGGAAGAGTATAATCAAACCCTACCACAAGTAGGAAAAACCCCAAAGTTTCAACCTAATTTTACTAATGTCTAGATCAGATTTGATAAACAATGGGAACAATTATTAAACCCTGTAAGAAAGCTCCAGCCCTTGAATTTGGATGCGGACTACCTGGAGTATTTGGTTAATTGAAGTGTGATGAAGATTAGAGAAAGGAGAGAAGATGCGGTATATGATGATATTAGTTATGTGAGTATAACACAGTTAAGGGAAATGACACCAATAAACAATAAGATGTCATTCACAAATGTAAAGTCATCCCATAAAATGAAGAGGCACTTTGAAGAGATGCAACTCCTAGACCAAGAGTCACCCCATGTATTATATAAGACAAGGAGAATTTCGGTGGAAGAGAGCAACAATCAAGTAGACAAACAAAAAGAGATAGACTAAGGGATTAGAAAATATTATTTTGATATTACGTTACAGAGAGATAAGGGAAGAGAGAACAAAACCCTAATACAGAGGAATAAACCTAAGCAGAAGGACAATAAGAAAACACACCACAAGATAATGGAAACACCAGAGAAACAAACTAAATCTATAATGGACTCCTCAATTAAGTTGCTGGTATTTAGAAAAGAGACTACAGAGGTAGCAGAACATGTATTTATTTTAGAATCAATCTGGAATATGAAAAATGTAATAAGAGACCAGACTAAATTGTTTGATTTCATGGGAACACTAAGGAATGGTATAGGAAGACATGCCCTGAACACAACAAGACATGGGAAGAAGTTAAGAAAGAATTTTTAGATAAGTTTGAGTCTCCAGAGATCACCACAGAGGAAGTAAGTAAAATGAGGGATATAGTTCAAAAGGAAGGAGAATTTATAAAAATATTTTGATAAAATATTTATTGTCTATATCCCGCAAATTGGAAGAGTCATTATCTGAAAAATAAAGGATTGAATGGCTTGTATCAGGTTTAAGCCTTGACATTAGAACATCTTTGGATGGAAAGATTTTTGACTCTTATTTAGAAGTAGTGACTATGGCCTGCCACATAGAATCACAAACTTGGCGCAAACAGGATGGACCAAGGAAAACTTGGAGATGGAGAAGCTTAGGCTTGAATTGGAACAACTTAAATTAAAGCAAGAAATTTGGCAAGGAAAGAGGGTAGTCCACAGAAGCAAAGGCCTAACATATGATGTTCAAATTGTACAAAATAAGGACATTTGCGGAATGAGTGTTTGATGATAAAAGGGGAAAGAAAGGTTGTCGCGATGAATGTAGACCTCAAAACATTACCAAAAAGAAACAATACAATTTATTATGGAATATACAACAATTGAGATGAGCATGAACCTTGGTGTAATGCACACCGCAAGAATAGAGCGGATAACAACAACATGGCATATGTGAAAGGAATCGTAGAGAGAACCTTGTACATTTAGGATCATGGCTATAAACATCCTAACTGGGCTAATCAATGGAATATTAATACTTTACAAAACACAAATCCTAATCTTTCACCATACATGAATAATTACAGTAATGAAGAAAGAGGTTAGTATAATGGATATAGAGGAGGAAGAGGCCGCAGTATAGGAAGAAGGAGAGAGGATGCAACATGCTTTAAATGCGGTAAGCTAGACCACTTCACTAATGAATGTTAGGGAGAAAGAAGGAAACAATGCACATTTTGTGGTAGTACAAACCATGGCCTATTTTCATGTGATAAGGCTCAATAGTACTTCAGAAATGCACCGCAACAATCAAAAAGTGATGAATTACAGGGGTTTAACTCACACAAAGGTGCCCGCATAATTAGGAAGATTCCAAAGGAACAGTCGTAAGCAGCTAGAAGTTGCCAAAAGGAAGCTAACTATGAAACTGACATCTCATACACTAAAAATTTGGAGAAAGATGATTACTATAACAAATCAAAATATAAACAATCAAAACAAAAGAACAAAAGAAAGACTAAAGCAGTAGTAGTTACTAGACAGGGTATGAATACTGCAAACCCCAAAAACACTAGAAGCGAAGAAGAGGATAATGAAGAAGAAGAAACTGTCTTCCCATATAAAACTCAACATGATGCAATTGTAGAGAAATCTAAACAAATTATAACTAAGGAACAAAACAAACAAAAACAACACACCCAATTCTTTACTGAAGGTGAAGTTGCGGCACTCAAACAACTGACAAATCTAATGCAACAACACAACCTATTTGATAAATTGAAATATTTCTATAAATATTGGAACAAACAACAAGCAAACAAATCACAAATCTGGAAAATGGGTAAAACAGATAGACAAGTGAAGACTAAACCCTTAATGATTGATGCATATATAAACCACAAGAAAATTAAAAATATTATGGTGGATTTAGGCGCAGATGTGAATATGTTACCTAAGAGAGTGTGGGAACAATTAGGAAGACCTAGGTTGAATGAAACACCCTATAACATTAGTCTTGCAGATAGGTCAAACATGGGAACACTAGGAACCTGGAAAGAAGTTGAAGTAAACATAATGGGTATTAAACAAATAATAGACTTTGAAATGGTGGCAATGAAAGAACCCTTCAATTCATTTAACACATGACTATGGATACAATGGTTTGTAAATGCAAATGGCATTGTAGATTCCCACAAAGAGGAAATATCTTTTGCTGACAACAACAAAATAATACATATACCATTAGGGGTAGACATGGAAGAAGCTTACATTGAAGAAACCAACTATGGAGAATGGAGTGATGAGGATTGTTGGCGGAAGACGGGGCTACCAACAGATCCTACCACAGGTCACCACAAAGGCTATGTGGAGGACAGAGCCGACATACAAAGAGGCATTTTGGGAAAAGACACATCCCTATGTAATACATAAATAGGATATAGTATGTACATGCAAATGTAAAAGAGTGAACAGAGAGTGTAAGGAAGTATAAGAGTGTGTAAAAGACTAGAGACTAAGACTTGTCGATATGTGTATGTAATTCCAAAAAAGAACATCCTACCTTCAAGTTGAATAGAGCATGTCTTGAGGACAACACATATTTTTAAAAAGGGGGAATGATGTTGGTGGAAGACAAGGCTACTAGCAGATCCTACAGCAGGTCACCACAAGGGCTATGCAGAGGACAAAGCCAACATACAAAGAGGCATTTTGGGAAAAGACACATTCCTATGTAATATATAGATAGGAGATAGTATGCACATGCAAATGTAAAGAGTGAAAAAAGAATGTAAGGAATTATAAGAGTGTGTAAAAGGGCAGAGACTAAGACCTACCGGTATGTGTATGTAATTCCAAAAAAGAATATTTATATATAAAGGAGATATAAGGATTCTACTATGTTTATGTGTATAATATGAATGCTTATATGTGATGAATGTGTACATGTCATTGTTCCTTACTGTTTCTTTAGGATTCTCTCACTGTATGACCAAGGTATAAACTGACTTTAGAGATTTGACTAAGGACCAGATCTCCGGATTGGTTCCTCCCCATTTCTTGCCAAAAAGGATCCTAAAAACCTTTATTCAATATCTAAACTACCTAGGGACAACACATCAGAAGAATTAAATTCTGAAGGGGAAATAGGAATAGAAGATGACAACTATAGTACTAATAGTGAGGAAGTGTTGAAAGCATGGTTAATAATGAACTAAAACTGAAAACCCATAGGATGACACGCTTCTGTAGTATATTCATGGTACAGACCTGAAAGGAAAACATATCACAAATCACTGCATTGAATAACAATACACTGCATAACACATGTGATGACTCAAATGACCAAAATGAAGATATATCCCTAAGATCTCGAAGATTAAACCACATTACACAAGGAATTTCACATATCAAATTGCCAAAATTTTCAGGAGTAAGAGACTTGCATACGTACCTAGTAGAAATGGAGAAAACTTTCACATATGAGCATACAAGACTAGAGGCCATACAACATACACTAATATGTAATGCCACAAATTGGTGGAATACACATAAAGACACAATAAAGCATTGGCCAGTATTCAAAATTCTAATAAAGACCATATACTTACCGAAAGAAGGGGAATATGAAATTATACCTAAGTACCTAGGCCAAATTCCACTATAGGAACACCTAGACATATGCACAATGGTATGGAAGGGCACAAATGAGTATGACACTAGATTATATGTTCATCTATTCTATTGGACATTGTCACTGGTAGCACAGTCCTTGTATATAAACTAGGAAAGAAGAAGAGAAACAAGAGACTAGGATGAAATACAACAAGATTTTCTATATACATTTTTATTTTACAGTCCAGATAGACACATCCACACCACACCACTAAAAATGAAAGAAATAATCTTTAAACAAACCTCAGAGAAGGAACAAGAAACATCAGAGCAAAGTTTACCTCCACTTAGAACAGATGGGATATGGAATCTAATAGAGTGGATGGACAAAGAGACAAATCATACTTGATATAGATGATTTAAAACCACACAAGGAGATGATGAAGATATAAATGAGCTAGAAATAGAAGTCCAAGAAGGAGAAAGAGAACTAGAACTAGCAACAAAATCAAAGGAGAAATACTATAATAAACCTATAAAACTTAGGGATGAGAAATATTATAGATACAAGTGTTGCAAATGACAAAGAAACAATTGGATACAACTTTGACTTAGTTTAAGGTAATTTACAAGAACATCCTACCCTCAAACTAGCACCGCATGTCTTGAGGACAAGACATAGCCTCAAAAAAGGGGGATGATTTTAGCAGGGCATACACATCAATAGTAGAACCTACTGCAACTCACCACAGGTGGAATGCAAAGGACAAGGGTGCAAAGGACAAGGCCGACATATGTGATGACATTTTGTAAGGGACACGTCCCTACTGTAATAAATAGATATATAATACAAAGATATGTAACAGAAGCAAGTAAGAGCATGTAAGAGAGAGTAGATTGTATGTATAGGGCAAAGACTTAGACCTACCATTTTGTATATAAGATTAAAATTAATATATAATGGAGATATAAGGATTGAATCTAATATCTACATGTGTATGAATGTATTTGATGGGATATGACTGATGTATTCTTACCGCATGTTGTATTTCCTTACTATTCTTTATGATTCTCTCACTGTATCTTTTGGGGTATAAACTGACTTTAGAGACTTGACTGAGGCTCAAATCTCCAGACTGTGTCCCCCCCATTTCTCGCCAACAGTATGCTTGAATCACATGGTAGTATGAAAAATACTATATGGACATATTTATCGAACTAACTACACAAGCAAAAGAAATGATGGAACAAAAATAAGCATGTTAGGTCTAGAAAGCTCTTATGGTGCAATAAACTTGTTGGTTCATTTTCTTGCAATCCCCCAGTCTAAGGCATTTGCCATTGTATCTAGACACAGGGACCAAGTTAATCCAGATAGAGGAAAAAAACCTATGAACAAATTCAAGGGTGAGAAAAAGCCAACAAATAGGAGGGTGGATAGACCTCCTCTACACTTTAAGCCCTGCCAAGATTAGGAGGGTGTTCCTAGAGATATTTGAAGGATGAAGAGAACTAATTAACAAGAAGGAAGATCTCTAATTAGGTAGCTAGGTTAAATGATATGTCTTAAGATAGTAAACTAATTAATAATCCCTACATATTCATTCATTTGTGGTTTCTTATAACATAATTAACCTAGGGAAAGACAATATACATAGGTCCTCTAAAGATTCGCATTAGTTGTAAGTTTATATAGAGTTTGACAAGATTTATAATATTGGACTTTGTGCATAATAGAAGGCCAAATAACTTACACATAAATTACAAGCACAACAAAGAGGATTTTCATTTTAAGAGATGTGTAGGGTTAGCCTCAACTACTAGACCAGTACCTAATCTTGCAGCAACAAAGTCATACTTGGACCAAAACCCACAATGATAAAGAAATCATAGTATTCAAATGAGCCTAATTGACTAGGTTTCTAACCTGCAGAAACATTATACCCTCAATTCGCCCTCCCATTCTTAGTTATCCATAATAAATCCAAATACCCCACATATTAGTCATGGAAGTGTGTTTGCTTAATTATCGAAGCAAAACACTTTTATTATATTTCTTGAATACAATTTGACAAAGACCTAATATAGAGAATAGAAAATGTAAATCCAAGAACTCCTTGAATTCCCTAAAACACTTAAACAATTATGAAGGCATAATAGAAAATTGACAATAGAAGCGTGGTCTTATATTTATTTATTGTAAAGATTTGCAAAGCCATTACAAAAATTGCTCACAAAAAAACCTGCACATACATAAATCAAACATTCAATACATTGTAGCTTGAAACAAAAACCTAGATTGACCCTAATACTTCAGACCTTGTCTGAAAGTATGTCCAAGAACCAACCTCTTACAACAGCCAGGAAATTACAATTTAAAGAAGAAGAAGAAAGAAGATGGAAGTTGTTCACGACATTTGGCACCATCTGGACTACTCATTTACAACTACACTTTGGGCATACAAAATATGCCAATAGCACCTTTGAGCCCCTTCTTCCATTTTGTCCCTTTCTGGCAATTGGAAAAATCATTTTCCCAAATTTTTATGCAAACTTTTACCCCTGCGGTAAAAGTGATTTTCAATCTCTATTTTCATCCCATAGGTGGAAAATTTAATCCTCTAGCCTCTATCCTTTCACTAGCAAGTGAAAATTAAACATTATTAAGCAATTCTACCTCTTAGAACTCCCTATTTCTCCTTGTAGTCAACTGAGATATTTCATCAAACAGTTGGCAGGAAACCACCATACCTCCATATTTTGCCTACATTTGCATTTATTATATTTTTTCATTGGCACTCCGCAAAGATGCACACATTCAGAGGTTGCATGGCCTTCTCTATAAATAACCAGGCCCTCTATATTCATTTTATTTATTGAGTGAGAATATTTTTTTAAACCATGAGGAATCTCATTTTGCAAGTGATATAACAATAGAGGCATTTTGTCAAACAATTCACGTGCAACATACACGCCTCTATTCATCTCCATAAAATAAAATATTTGAACACCTCTCACATGTCTTCTCTATATATTCTAAATCAAAAGAACTTCAATAAGGCACCTCCTCTTTTTATTTGCAAATTTGGGTAGCCTCTTTAGTCATTACATGGCACTTCCCTTCTATGCTCAAGAAAATTTACTCTTCTTCAAACAATGGCACTTCCTTGAGGATGAGAACTTCTTACTAAAAAATGTAAAATAGCCATAAGGAACAACCTCTTCCTTTTCTCGGAAAAGTAGCTCCACACATTTCACCAAACATTGTTAGAAGAAAAAAGAAAAGGAAATGCTCTATTATATGTTGCAGCCTTTAAAACATTTTACAGGCTTAGTGGAGGCCTTAGCGGGAAGGAGTTATGCCTCCCATTTTAGTATCTTACTTTTTCATTGTTTGTTTCAACACCTGCTTGAAACATGAATTAAAATAACATCCCATTTTTGCATTAATATTCTGCACTTTATTAGCTACAAACACCAATAATGGCTTCCCCCTTTCTTGCACATTTCATGTGTTGAATGCACAAGACAACTGAGAGGGGGGGTGAATCAGTTGTATCAAAAATTTCAAACCCTCACAAACATTCATATCCACATTAACCTTTAAACTTTTATGATGATTAAGCATGAACCACAAATAACAGAAATTGAAACATAACAGCACCAAACACAAGACAACACTAGATTTTATGTGGAAAACCCAAGAAGGGAAAAACCACGGTGAGGATTATCTCACAATATAAAGTAGTAGCAATACCGAATTATAAAAGGCTCACTGCCCAAAAGAAAGAATGCTCACTGTAGGTGGACTCAGTATCCAAGTGGACTCATTGCCCACTAAGAAAGAAAGAGGAGAAGAGTGGCTCATTGCTAGGATTTGAACTGATATAATTGCATCTAATCTATGCACGGAGTTCAGTTCCAATGAAGCTCAATATTCACCACAACACAAACATCACCTTCACAGCAACACTGAAAAATAGTAGACATCTTCTGCTCACTGCATCCAATAGCCTAACACATGAAAGCTCTTATTGCACTGATCAAATTCTCATCATATCCATTGCGCACACCATAGTCATGAATCCTTGACACTTATTTATACCACCATCAACCTTGAAATCAATCTACGAGGTCGGAAACACAACTTAACCCATAAGATTCAAATTAGGTCTAGACCTAAACATTCTCGTGGAGGAAGGGAATGAATACAAACCACATCACATGTTAGCACGGACCTAAATCCACTCTTACATGCTTCAACATGCTTTCACAATCAACGAAGCACAATCGCAATTAGTGTAAACAACCAAGTCAGCCAAACTTGTGTTAACACTATGAACTATTAAGTACACGCTTCCTCAAAAGTAGACCCACCTCGTAGATCTTACACAAATCTTTAACACAATCTAGAAACATCCATGAACATCTTGAAGTCACCTAAAACCAACAAATTCAACCACAACAACTTTCACTTGAAGAAAGTTCACAATCTGCTTACAAACAACACTATCGAACTTTGCTACACAAGAAATCACTTTCTGGAGCATCAAATTACAAACCTTCTAGATTGAATATAGATAAGGATCTTATAAGCACACATCCATAACCACAACACTTGAAACCACTCTACGGAGAAATGCGGAGCAAAACACTTTCTCCCACACACACTGCAAACACTGTCAAACACTATTCTCAAACTGGTGAACACAAATTTCACTGTACAACAATACGGAGCACCAAATTCTAGATTTAGCATCTTCAAACACTTCTAAACCACATATCCAAACCGCACACTCAGATATTCAATTAGGAAGAAATGTGGAGCAAAACTCGATCACAACTCTGTTAAGCCAGAAAACATCTTCAACACATTATTTCCTTTATTAATCAAATTTTCTCAAAAGCACTTGGAAACTAAACAACATAAGCTATTCTCAACTTCTTCAACACCTCTATAAAGCAATTAAATCACTTTAACACAACAACTCAATCAAACAACAACAACCACCTCAGAAGACACAGTTGACACCAATGACAACACAAGCTTGTTGACACCAATGACAACACCGATTAGCACATACTTGCAACAATCTCCCCCTTTGTCATTGATGGCAACACATGATGTGAAAAACCATCAAGACACAATTCTGCACCAACCTTCTTTTCTTTCTTACACTCCCCCTTTCTTTTACACATCTTACTCTCTTTCTCCGATCACTGACTCTTTTTCTTTTTCACATTACTCTTTATCTCCCCCTTTGTTTTTCACATGAACTTTCTCCCCCTTTAACATCAATGGCAAAGGGTGACACAACTTTCCCTTTTTATGATACTGCATATACTTGCACTTCTCACTACTGCTCTGCAACATCTTTTTCTTTTACTGCTCTGAATACTCCCCCTGACTGCAACAATCATCATGACCACTACCTGCTCCCCTTGAGAGGTAGCCTCCAACATCAGTCTAGAAAAAGAGTGAATCTTGAAATCCACTGGATTGATGCATCTCCTTATGCATCTAGTTCAAAGAAGGAGGGGCAATAACCCCTAACTTCTCCCAAAGATACTCAAATGTATCCTTAGGAAGAGCCTCAGTGAATATGTCAGCAACCTAATCTTTTGCAGGCACATACTCAAGCTTCACTTCATTCTTTGCAACCTTCTCTCTCAGAAAGTGATACCTAATTGAAATATGCTTTGTCCTTGAATGCATCACTAGATTCTTTGAAATGTTAATAGCACTTGTATTATCATAGAAAACAGAAAAATGGCTCATCATACATAACCTTAATATCCTTCAAGATTTGTCTCATACATAACACCTATGTGTTAGATTTAGGGCACACAACTGAGAGGGGGGGGGGTGAATCAGTTGTGCAAAACTTTCTTGCTATTTAAACACTTAATTCCACTTTGCAATTGAGCAACTTAATAATAAATCAATCATGGAAACATAATGCAACAAATCAAGAGCAGAAACACATCAACGCATGAGACACCAAGATTTTGACATGGAAAACCTGGTTAAGGGAAAAACCACGGGGTGATTAACCCAAGAATGTATTCTCTGTTAGAAGAATAGAAAGAACAAAATGGCACATGCCAATTAGGGCTCACTGCCCGAGCACACTGCTCACAAGAGGCTCACTACCTACAAGAGACACATTGTCTACAAATAAATAAGTATCACCTACTTGAACTGGAAAATAGCATCTTCACCATGCTTGAATCAGTTCCATTAAGCTCAATACTTCTGCTCTGCCTTTCGCTCTCCTCCTTGCTTCCACACACTCATCTCCATAAGGACAACTTCAAAATGACTTTGTAATCCCTTATTTATATAAGGCATCAACTTAGGAATGATCATCTAAGTCGGCAAACATCCACAAGATCATCCGCAAGATGCATAACTCATTCGGTCGGCCTGTCTCAGGAAGAACACCATCATCTGGAAGATATTCTTCAATTGCAAGCTCCAACTCTAATGCGGACCACCAACACGAACTGGACATGATCCAAAGACCACCACAAGCTTTCTTGAATCACCAAGAACATCCACACTTCATCTGCTTATTGAAATCCTTCTCTCCTTCATCCGGAACCTCAAGAACACAATCTGTCATCACTATCACAAAAGAATAGATGCTTGTGGACCTTCAAACCATGAACCAATAGAGTTGACACTTCACAAAGACTTCCTCAACACTCCCTCAAATCCGTAGAACAGGACAATGCATTTTCGGATCTCACCGGACCTATCTGTCTCACTCTGTCACCAATGAACACCTGTCGAAACCGGTTTAACTTGAACAACCACAACTTCTTTAGATCTTCATGAGGACCTCTGAAATATCTACTGGACAACCTTAAGACACATATCTACAAACCCTTTAATCCGCATCCTCTGATCCTCATCCTATCGTGGACTTTTACCTTATTGTTATTACTGTTCTTCACTGTTCCAGATTGAGACTAATTTTCTCAATATCCTTAGCACAGAGCTAATCCAATCCTTATCTTTAATGCAATAGGAGTATGTTGACATCAATGACAACACCGGTTAGGCCCATACTTGCAACAATCTCCCCCTTTGTCATTGATGGCAACATATGATGTGAAAAACTGTTTCAACCATCAAGACAAGAACTTCTCCTCACTGTTACAACTCCCCCTATCAGCAACAACCATTCACATGTCTTCTCTCCCTTAACTGTTCCCCTTTGATCAGCAACCACTTCTTTTTCACATGTCTTCTCTCCCCCTTTGACATCAATGGCAAAGGACACATACTTGCAATTCTAACACTTCATAATCATACCTGTTGCTCCCCCTGAGTGGCAGTTCCCCATCATCAATCCGGATCACAAAATATGACTGTGATATCCACCGGACTGATGCACCTCAGTGCACCTTAGTTCATCACCGGAGGGGCAATGACCCCTAGCTTCTCCCTGAGATACTCAAAAGAATCCTTAGGAAGAGGTTTAGTAAAGATGTCTGCAATCTGATCCTTGGAAGGCACAAACTCCAATATGACTTCATTCTTGTTCACTTGCTCTCTCAAAAAGTGAAACTTGATGGATATATGCTTAGTTTTTGAATGCAACACCAAATTTTTAGATATATTTATTGCACTTGAATTATTACAGAAGATTGTGATAGGCTCCTCATACTCTACTCTGATATCTCTTAGCATTTGCTTCATCCACAAAACTTGAGTGCAACTACCTACTGCTGTAATATATTCTGCTTTAGTTGTAGACAGAGATATTGCCTCTTGTTTCTTGCTTAGCCAAGAAACCAATCTCTTCCACAAAAAGAATGCTCCACCACTAGTACTCTTCCGGTCATCCACATCTCCTACCCAATCTGCATCTGTATATGCATGAAGAGAGAAATCATGATCTCTAGGATACCACAAACCATACTCAACTGTCCCTTTTAGATATCTAAAAATCCTCTTGATTGCCATGACATGAGATTCTCTAGGATCAGCTTGGAATCTAACAACAAGACCAACAACATTCATAATGTCAAGTCTAGTGTGAGTGAGATACAACAATCCTCCAATCATTGACCTGTACATTTTCTGATCAGCCTTAGGAGAGTCATCATCTTTGCCCAATTTACATCTAGTTGCCATGGGAGTATTCATTGGTTTTGAGTCTTCCATCCCAAATTTCTTCAACAATTCTTTCACATATTTAGTTTGAGAAATGAAGATTCCCTTCTTTGTTTGAGCAATTTGCAGACCCAAGAAGAAATTCATTTCCCCAAGCATAGACATTTCAAATTCACTTTTCATTTGATTTGCAAAAGTTTTATATACTGTCTCTTCCTCCAAAAATGATATCATCCACAAATACTTCAACAATCAAGATGTTTTCATGATCAATTTTGAAATACAAGTTACTGTCAGCAGTACCTTTGTTGAAACCAATCTTCAAAAGATGCTTATCCAATCTTTCATACTAGGCTCTTGGGGCTTGCTTCAGTCCATACAGTGCCTTTTTCAACTTGCAGACCATATCATCATGATCAGACAATTGAAATCCATCCGATTGCTCAATGTACACTTCTTCTTCCAAGTCACCATTCAGGAAGGTAGACTTGACATCCATCTGACACACTTTGAAATCTTTGAAGGCAGCAAATGCAAGAAATAATCTAACTGCTTCAATTCTTGCCACCAGAGCAAAAGTTTCTTCAAAATTAACTCCTTCAATTTGAGAGTAGCCCTTGCAGACCAATCTGGCTTTATTTCTGATTACTTCACCAACTTCATTCAGTTTGTTTCGGAAGACCCATTTGGTTCCAATCACATTCTTGTTTCTAGGTCTTGGAACAAGATCCTAAGTGTGATTTTTCTCAATTTGCATCAGCTCTTCTTCCATTGCTTTAGTCTAATTTTTATCATTGCAAGATTCATTCACTGTCTTAGGTTCAATCTTTGAAATCAGACAGCACTCATCTGAATCTTGAGCAATCCTTCTTCTTGTTTGTACACCTTTGCTTTTATCACCTATGATCTGATCTTCAGAGTGGTTCAGTCTTACATACCTGGGAACTTTGGGAAATTCTTGCACTTCTGATTCTTGATCAGGCTCATTAAAACTCATCTCTTCTTCCTGATTTACCGGATTAGTTTGAATCTAACTTTCAGAAGAAGATTGGGCTCCTTGAATCAGAACACCATTCTGATCATCTTCATCATATTCATAAAACCTTAAGGGTTTCTCAATTCCCTCATCAACCTTCACATTTGTACTTTCTATCATCTTTCTTAGTCTTTTGTTATAACACTGGTAAGCTTTGCTTTGAGTAGAGTAACCCAAGAATATTCCTTCATCACTTCTAGCATCAAACTTTCCTAGATCTTCTTCTTTTTTAATGTAACATTTGCTACCAAAAACTCTGAAATACCTCACAGTAGGGGTGATGCCAAACCAAAGTTCATAAGGAGTCTTACCAGTATTGCTTCTGATTTGAACTTGATTGAGAGTATAGACTGCAATGCTGACAACTTCTCTCCAATAGATGTGAGGAACATTTGCTTCCATTATCATGGTCCTAGAAGCTTCCTGAATGGTCTAGTTCTTTCTCTCCACCACTCCATTCTGCTGTGGAGTCCTAGGAGTAGGCAACTGTCTCTTTATTCCATGTTTCTCACAGAACTCTAGGAATTCACCGGATGTGAATTCTCCACCTCTATCAGACCTCAGACATTTCAATTTTAATCTAGTTTCATTCTCTACCATAGCCTTGAATATTTTGAATTTCTCAAAAGATTCTGATTTCTCTTTCAAAAAAGTTACCCACATCATCCGGGAATAGTCATCAATTAGTAACATGAAGTATCTATCACCTTGCATACTTCTAATTCTTCCGGACCATAAAGATCAGTATGAACTAAGTCCAATAATCTGGTAGAAGAGAGTTCCTTACTCTTGAATGTGACTCTACTCAGCTTACCCAACTGACATTCTTTACACAAGTTATTAGTAGGTTTCACCAATTTTGGAAGATCTCTTACAGCCTGAGTATTGCTTATCTTGATGATATTATCAAAATTCACATGACACATTCTCCTATGCCATAACAACTCTGATCAACTTGAACAAATAAGAAACTTTTACCAGTACCAACCAAGTGGAAGATATTACCTTTAGTTTGGGTACCGAATGTAATCTTTATTTCAGAGCTTTCAAAGATTTTGCATTTTCCATTCTTGAACCAGAGATCATAGCCTTTGTCCACCAACTATCCAACACTGAGAAGATTGTGCTTCAATCCTTCAACATAGAGAACATTACCGGTTTTGTTCCTTCCATCAAAAGAAATAGTTCGTCTTCCTCTGATTCTACCAGCAGAATTATCACCAAACTTCACTACTCCTCCTTCATACCTTTCCAAATCTATGAACTTATTTTTGTCACCTGTCATATGGTGAGAGCAACCACTATCAATGACCCAATCATCCTTTTCTTCAATTTGGACAGCCAGAGCTCTTTCTACAACTTTATGGTTGACAGATATAGAGGATATTGGTTCTTCTTCCTTGATGGCAATAAACACCCATTCACTTCTAGATTTGTTTCCTGTCTCTGATTCATCATCTGTTACTCCCTCATTGTCATCTTCTTCATGAACATAGTAATAATTCTTTTGGAACCTTGATCTGTTAGGATTTGGCCTTGAAAATCTTTCCAGACATCTTGAGGCAAAATGACCAATCTTATTGTAGTTAAAACAC
This sequence comes from Cunninghamia lanceolata, assembly GCA_027924645.1. Taxonomy (NCBI): domain Eukaryota; kingdom Viridiplantae; phylum Streptophyta; class Pinopsida; order Cupressales; family Cupressaceae; genus Cunninghamia; species Cunninghamia lanceolata. The sequence continues at coordinate 250,798 of BSBN01001629.1, read as the reverse complement.
TTAAAAGGCAATTTCCCTTCATACTTACTAGATCCTCTTGGAAGTCTCTTTGCAATAAGGGCTTCAAGTTGAGCAGTTTCTACTTCTTCTTCTTCCAGGTCTTTTCTTGCTTTTTCATACCATGACAGTTTCCTTGAAGAGTTCTCTCCAGGATCAAACCTTTGTTTACCTTTTATAGAGGCACTAGCTTTGAATGCAGATTCAGTCTTGGGGGATCATCTCCAAACTCGGTCATTTCAAATGCAACTAATTTGCCAGCCAATTGATCTCTTGTGACAGTTGTATGGGCTCTGAATTCATCAATGGTAGCAACTTTGATTTTGTAAGAAGCAGGAAGGGATCTGAGAATTTTGCCAATAATCTCATTTTCATCCAAGACTCCACCAGCATTTCTAATTCCATAAAAAAGCTCATTTACTCTTGGCATAAAAGTAGTAATATTTTCATCATCTCTCATCTTCAGGTTTTCAAATTTCCCTTTCAGACTTTGTAACCTTGCACATTTAACATACTGGTCTCCTTCATGCAAAAGTCCAATTTTTTCCAAATCTCAAAAATAGTTGGTAGGTCAATAACATTTGAGAGCTTTGAATCAGATAATCCACTTAGAAGAGCTTCTATAGTCTGCAGATTGTTTTTAGCATCTATGATTTCATTTGGAGCTTTCAAACCACCCTGTGGAGGTACATATTGTATTATAACCATGGTCCAGTATGCCATTCCCATGCATTGCAAGTGACACGTCATGCAACCTTTCCATAGATTAAAATTTGTTCCATCAAACTTCGGGCTATCCTTCTTGTAAGATGACATCCTGGATCTCCTCAAGTGGTTAAGCTTCTTTTAGAGGAACTTGGCTCTGATACCAATTGTTAGATTTAGGGCACACAATTGAGAGGGGGGGTGAATCAGTTGTGCAAAACTTTCTTGCTATTTAAACACTTAATTCCACTTTGCAATTGAGTAGCTTAATAATAAATCAATCATGGAAACATAATGCAACAAATCAAGAGCAGAAACACATCAACGCATGAGACACCAAGATTTTGACGTGGAAAACCCGGTTAAGGGAAAAACCACGGGGTGATTAACCCAAGAATGTATTCTCTGTTAGAAGAATAGAAAGAACAAAATGGCACATGCCAATTAGGGCTCACTGCCTGAGCACACTGCTCACAAGAGGCTCACTGCCTACAAGAGACACATTGTCTACAAATAAATAAGTATCACCTACTTGAACTGGAAAATAGCATCTTCACCATGCTTGAATCAGTTCCATTAAGCTTAATACTTCTGCTCTACCTTTCACTCTCCTCTTTGCTACCACACACTCATCTCCACAAGACAACTTCAAAATGACTTCGCAATCCCTTATTTATGCAAGGCATCAACTTAGGAATGATCATCTAAGTCGGAAAACATCCACAAGATGCATAACTCATCTGGTCAGACTGTCTCAGGAAGAACACCATCATCTGGAAGATATTCTTCAATTGCAAGCTCCAACTCCAATACGGACCACCAACACGAACTAGACACAATCCAAAGACCACCACAAGCTTGCCTAAATCACCAAGAACATCCACACTTCATCTGCTTACTGAAATCCTTCTCTCCTTCATTCGAAACCTTAAGAACACAATCTGTCATCACTGTAACAAAAGAATAGATGCTTGCAGACCTTCAAACCATGAACCAATAGAGTTGACACTTCACAAAGACTTCCTCAACACTCCCTCAAATCTGTAGAATAAGACAATGCATTTCCAGATCTCACTGGACCTATCTGTCTCACTCTGTCACCACTGAACACCTGCCGAAACCGGTTTAACTTGAACAACCACAACTTCTTCAGATCTTCATGTGGACCTCTGAAATATCTACTGGACCACCTTAAGACACATATCTACAAACCCTTTAATCTGCATCCTTTGATCCTCATCCTATCGTGGACTTTTACCTTATTGTTATTATTGTTCTTCACTATTCCAGATTGAGACTAATTTTCTCAATATCCTCAGCACACAGCTCATCCAATCCTTATCATTAATGCAACAGGAGTATGTTGACATCAATGACAACACCGGTTAGGCCCATACTTGCAACACTATGTGCAACATGATGCTGCAGCAATATACTCTGCCTCTGCAATAGATAAAGACACTGAATCTTGTTTCTTACTTAGCCAAGACACCAATTTGCAAACCATGTCTGGCTTATCTGATAAATGAAATCCTTCTGGTTGCTCTATTTACACTTCCTCTTCCAACTCACCATTCAAGAAAGTAGACTTCACATCCATTTGATATACTTTAAAATTCTTATGTGCTGCAAAAGCCAAAAACATCCTAATGGCCTCCATTCTTGCCACTAGAACATAAGTTTCCTCATAGTCCATTCCTTCCACTTGTGAGTAGCCTTTACATACAAGTCTTGCCTTGTTCCTTACCACTTCTCCATTCTCATTCAATTTGTTCTAGAATACCCACTTAGTTCCAATTACATTTTTGTTCTTTGGTCTTGGGACAAATTCCCAAGTCTAATTCTTCTCAATCTGCATTAGTTCTTCTTCCATAGCCTTGGTCCAATACTCATCCTTACATGCCTCAACCACTGTTTTAGGTTCAACTTTAGAAAGTAAACATAGATTTACATGTTCTTTAGCAGCTCTCCTTCTTGTCAATACACCTTTGCTCTTATCACCAATGATTTGGTCTTCAGAGTGATGCTTCTACACATACTTGTGAGTTTTAGGGATTCTTTCCAGAGCTTCTTGTTCTTCAACCTATACTTCTTCTTCTTTACTTTCTTCTTCTTCTCTGCAAGAAGACTCATTTGATTCATATTCATCAACCTCTGAGTTCATATGTAGATCCCAAACACCTCCAACCAACATGAAAGCTTCTCTGTACTGGAAACAACTGTGTTCTGTCAAGTCAAACTGCTGTTACTCATTACTTTCAAGCCAATCATCAAAATTAGAAAAAAATTCTAGATGTAGATGTATCCAATGATCAATAACCATATGCCAGAACCGCAGAGTAATGTCTTCAATAGCAGATCAATGCGGACCAAATTACCAGAACATTGTAGCTTGATTTTACTGGACATATACTTAACCAAAATTCATAACATGTCTTCTTACCTAATCAAATTTTCTTGCACATCAAACTTCTTGTGGAGGATAATATCCTCTTAAAAATTACCAACCAAGCTAATCTACACAATTCTACCTTTAACCTTTGCAATCACAGTCTCTGTCCTAACTTAAACCTTTGTTGATAATCCTCAACCTCATCTCTTTGTGCTAAGGCATCAACACAATTCCTTTGGCAGGGTAGAAACGATTTTCACTAAGGCTCCCCTTGAGCCAAAGCTCTAATCTTAGTTCCCGAAGGGAACATCTATACCAGATGCCAGTATAGGCTCATCCTTAACCTCTATTACATCTTTCTTTATCCAGATCTCACTCATCTCCTTCTTAGTCTTTGCTGGATCAACCTTTTGTACTAGATTATTTTTCTTCATGCTTCTGTTTCTGCAGAACTTAGTGGTATGTCCAAATCTATTGCAATTGTAGCACACAACATTCTTCTTACCATTATTCCTTCCATTCATTCTAGATCTGCATTGGTTAGCTTTATGCCCAAATTTCTTGCATGTATAACAGTAGACACTGAAAGATTTAACTATTCTATCCTTGACATAGCCATTTCTCATTTGACTTCTGCACTCATTAGCTCTATGTCCCATCTTATTGCATGCAAATCACCTAGTAGAGTTTTGACTCACTTTACTTCTACATACGACAGCTCTATGACCAACCTTATTGCATGTGAAGCATTGACCAGAGAAGGATGGAACATTTTGATTCCTTCTACTTCTACATTCTATTGCTTTATGTCCATTCCTTTTGCATAAATGACAAAAACCATTAAAAGATGGGTACCTTTAAGCATTTTGTTGTATGACCGAAGGTCTTCTAGCTTTATTCTTTTGATTCTGGATCTGCTTGCCATTATTCCTCTGATTTGAAGTCTGATCTAATTTTAAACTTTCACCTTTTTCAAATCCTAAACCCTCTTTATCATTGGGACTTTTCTGAATTGCAATCATCTCATCAAGCCTTGCAAAACTTATCTTGAATTTTTCTTCATAATTCTTTGCCTTCTCCAGATCTGATCTCATATTCACAACTCTTTTTTTTCAAGCCTTATACATTCTTCAGATTTTCCTTTCACCATCAAGTTTAGATATTCCTCAATCCTTGCCTTTTCTTCAACTTGCACTTTCAGACCATTCATAGATTCAATTACTAGCCTCAATTGTTCACTAACCACCTTGTTCCTTTCTTTGGACTTTTTTCTGATATATTCGTTTGCTTCTTTAACATTCTCCTTCAGATCTTTGATTTCTTCTTCAGTCCTCTCTAGGTCTTCAAGAGCAATGTTGAGTTCTTCACTACTAACAGACATGCATTCATTTTCTGAAGATATATCAAACAAGAGAACATCCTTCTTGTGCACCATCCCAGATCTACTTGAAGCTTTTAAGCTTCCTTCAAAGGAACCTTTCTTTGATACCAATTGTTGAATACACAAGACAACTGAGAAGGGGGGTGAATCAGTTGTATCAAAAATTTCAAACCCTCACAACCATTCAGATCCACATTAACCTTTAAACTTTTACGATGATTAAGCATGAACCACAAATAACAGAAACTAAAACATAATAGTACCAAACACAAGACAACACTAGATTTTACATGGAAAACCCAAGAAGGGAAAAACCACGGTGAGGATTAGATCACAATATAAAGTAGTGGCAATACCGAATTACAAAGGGCTCATTGCCCAAAAGAAAGAATGCTCACTGTAGGTAGACTCACTGTCCAAGTGGACTCACTACCCACTAAGAAAGAAAGAGAGAGGATAAGAGTCGCTCGTTTCTAGAATTTAAATTGATATAATTGCATCTAACCTATGCATGGAGTTCAGTTCCAATGAAGCTTAATATTCACCACAACACAAACATCACCTTCGCAACAACATTGAAAAATAGTAGACACCTTTTGCTCACTGCATCCAGTAGCCTAGCACATGAAATATCTTATTGCACCAATCAAATTCGCATCATATCTATCGCACACACCATAGTCATGAATCCTTGACACTTATTTATACCACCATCAACCTTGAAATCAATCTCCAAACTCGGTAACACAACTTAACCCATACGATTCAAATTAGGTCTAGACCTAAACATTCCCACAGAGGAAAGGAATGAATGTAGACCACATCATTCCTTAGAACAGACCTAAATTCACTCTTACACGCTTCTACATGCTTTCACAATCAACGAAGCACAACCACAATTAGTGTAAACAAGCAAGTCGACCAAACTTGTGTTAACACTATGAACTATTAAGCACACACTTCCTCAAAAGTAGACACACCTCGTGGATCTTACACAAAGCTTTAACACAATCTAGAAACATCCATAAACATATTGAAGTCAACTAAAACCCAACAAATTCAACCACAACAACTTTCACTTGAAGAAAGTTCACAATCTTCTTACAAACAATATTGTCGAACTCTGCTACACAAGAAATCACTTTTCGGAGCATCAAACAACAAACCTTCTGGATTGAAGATAGATAAGGATCTTATAAGCACATAGCTAGAACCACAACACCTAAAACTAATCTATGGAGAAATGTGGATCAAAACACTTTCTCCCAGACACACTGCCAACACTATCAAACACTATTCTCAAACTGGTGAACAGAACTTTCACTATACAATGATTTGGAGCACCAAATTCTAGATTTAGCATCTTCAAACACTTCTAAACCACATATCCAAACCACACACTCAGATATTCAATTAGGAAGAAATGTGGAGCAAAACTCGATCACAACTCTGTTAAGCCAGAACACATCTTCAACACATTGTTTCCTTTATTAATCAAATTTTCTCAAAAGCACTTGGAAACCAAATAATAGAAGCACATTCTCAACATATCAACACCTCTACAAAGCAATCAAATCACTTTAACACAACAACTCAATCAAACAACAACAACCATCTCAGAAGACACAGTTGACACCAATGACAACACAAGCTTGTTGACATCAATGACAACACCGATTAGCACATACTTGCAACATCATGGTTTTTGATGATGCACATCTCCTCTGAAGAATGGTGCCCTTCATTGTGAGTATATAAATTTTAATGTGTTTTATTGTTGCACCTTTTTTGGAGAATAGCGCCATGGTTTCCTTGCTACAACAAACATTTCACATTATTTTAATAACTCTCTTTGCCAAAGTGGCATATAATTCCTTCATACACTTAAAACCTTATAAAATATTTGGATGCATCCACTTTGCTATAAATTATTATAATATTGACTATTAATAAAGTAGGGATTTAGATTTCTATTAGCCATCACGTGGAAAGACATCCCATAACCTCGTGCTTTGAATATTCCTCGTGTTTGTGATGTGCGATGTGAAGGAAATGAAGTCTTCAATACTTTTCACTTTGCAAAGTTTATTAACCAATGGTCCATTACATACTTTGTTCCCATCATATCCTTAACAAAGTCTAAGATTTACAAGCCTACGATGTGCGATGACTTAATACTTGCCTTTTTTAATTTCCCTTCAACTCAAACTCTACATGGGAAAAAATAATATTTACCTCCTTAATGACATTTACTTTGGCAATGAGAAAATTGTTATAAAACAATATATTTAATTGTATTGCCCAAATTAAAACACAATTAAATTATTGTTTTAATTTTTTACTTTGATTTTGATGTTGGTGGTTAAATGACTAGTTGTAGAAATATGGGATTGCCACCACAGGCTCAAATCATGTCCAAAGACTGCAAAAAATTGTGAGGAGTATTTATAATTTCTAAGTATCATTGTATGTTGCATGGAATTTGAAGAATCAACCGATTTCCAGGGGTTCCTTTGTAACGACAACCAGTTCGCAGATAGTTAATGGAATTTTTCTACAACCACAAAACTTATCTGATGGACCTAAAACTAGAAATAAAGACTCTTGATGAATTATTGGGACTTGTGTAATTTCTAGAATAGAGAAATTTTGCCATTTTGACCATGTTGTTTGGACACACTTCCAATTGTTGGAACGTTGATTTCAGGCTCAAATCTTTTCTGATCACCATACAATTAGAACTGGGAGGAGTTTATGAATTATTAAAACTTTTTCCAAATGGATTTTAATTATGATCTCTAGATTTTGAGATTTTAATGCTAGAAGTTTTGGGCCAGCCTGCCATTATAGGGGCTAAAAAGAAGGTTCTTTGACAAACTGAAGGTCATTTTGCTTGGGAAATGAGGCACAAATTCAAGTGCCAACATTGGCTCTTGTTTGGGGATGTATGCCCCTTGCAAGCATAGCAAGATCCTAGAAGTCATCTCTAGGAGTGCATACTGGTAACTTGTAGACTAGGTGCTCAAACTAATCATTATTCCAACCCTCTGAACTCATCATTTGCAATTGTTTCTCGATGGCCATAAGCCACCAAAAAATGCAAAACTCACATCTTCCTTTATCAAATACCATGTTCTCTAATGAATTCCCAAAGTCTGATTTGATAACACTATCATGACTTAGCCGAGTAATGCCAATGTTGAGACATCTCACCACATTCCTAAATCTACCATTGCTATAAATTACCAGGCCTATCTAAATTTTGTAGCCCCATACCAAATGAAATAGTTCATTATGTGACACACATAAAATACATTTTTCAAATTTACCATGTCCATTTTCATTGCAATACTTTGCATCAATGAGATCATAACTATGCATTGTCATAAGTTTATCAAGATGAACTAAGAAATGAAAACATTTGCAATCTACTAGATAAGATATGTCACAAATGTTAACCTTGTTCATTAGTTTCACATCAAACTCAAATCCTTCATATGTATTATGCTCAAGAAATACCTTTGCACACACTTGGTCTAGCTTGTCACAGTCATAATTCAACTCAAAGCTAGAGGAGTAAAACTAAGATAAACTAGGGACATGAGACATTCTAGTTGAGTCATGATGATCATGATAATAGGGCACTTGATCACTCCTCTTCAAATAAACAATATAGCCATTTAGAAATTTCTCATGATCATTAGGCACAAGGAGGTACACATAATCTGAAATCTTCTTTATACATAGGAGGGCATCCTCAAGCACACTTAGATGAAAAGGTTTATGTTCAGGCACTTCTTCAATCTAAAGTGCATCATACTTGCATTCATTTTTGTTTAAACCCAACAACTCACTTGTTTCATCACATCCTCCAATGTCTTGCAAAGAAGACTCAACTCCTGACATAACAACATCCCCACCAATAATCTAATCATGATTCTCATAAGAATGGACAACTCCATTATCATCTGCATACTCATCTAATTCTTGAACACAGTGTTGCCAACATGTATCATCATTACACAAGATGATATATCTTTCCATTGCTAACTCAAAAGTATGTTTTTGATAATCATAAATGGTATTAGTTATATTTCTTGCGTCACAAATTTACATTTCTAGCACTGACATTTTTTTTGGGAAGTAGTTTATTTCTAAAGAGGCTTTTTAGGAGGTTGGAACTTATTTCATGGCATGAGATAGATTTGCAAACCTATTTGTGGATTCACAAGTCCATTTAAAAAGCCTATCAACTAATAAATATTGTAGGGAATAAAATTCTTTTTACTCAAATAAATATAGGTTAATTAAATAAACATAAATTAATTAAGTTAATAAGAGTTGGTATTTGATAATTACAACCAATATTTAGGAATTAGATGTGAAGGATTAGGGTATGTAGCTTTAGAACCAATTATAGAATAATATTGTTGATGTCATGCAAGATCTAGTCACTATGTTGTATAAATTAATTATCCTTGATTTGATGGATGTGACAAAGTTTGTGCAGTCAGAATTATTTGTAGTTGAATCCCATGTGTTGTGGGTTTGATCTTGACTACCATAAAAAGTAAACTTCCATGTGGATCTAATACAGTCATGTGGGATCAATTTGTTTGAATGTGTGACAAAATATATTCACCTTCACCTTCTTGATAGCTAAATGTGTTAAGGTGGTGTTTAGGGACATCATTAGGGAGATTGCCAACTCGATAGAAAATGTATTCTCCTAGGTCAACCCCATGATAGGTTAGAGAAATGACTATGAGGAGTATTGAAGACAACATTCACTAACATGTAGATGGGCTATATGTAGATGAGGTTATTTGTACCTTAGAAAATCAAAGTGTGCTCTAATTATTTCACCTTATAGTCCTATATAACTTCATTGAACATTGGATGTCTTTAACTAAATTGACATAGAAACATATCACACAAGTGTGTGTTAAGTCAATTCATAATGACATGTAGGAAGGAGCGAGAAATATGGAATTTGAATTCAAATATTTGAATTTTAGGTCCATTCATGCACATTGTGGGATTAAACTTGAGCAATGTGGAAATGAACTAGTGCATAGAAATGGTAATCTTTAGGCAGGTGTTGACACTCAAAGTTGGTAAACCCCAATTCCCTAAAGAAAAACTATACCTAAGTGCCAAGGGTGTTGTCTTAATTGGGTATCTTGTGGATTGTGATTAGACAGGGACAACGATTGGACAAGTAATAAGGATGGGTAACTCCTTTTGCTTTAGGATTTGCTAGGCCAAGGGGGTGTTCCCCACACTCTTAAAAATGGGACACTTAAAAGGAAATTAATGAATAAATTCATGGTCTTAACAACCATACCCAATGCACTTTGAACTCCAAAATATGCCACTAAGTTTCATGTCAGTGCTCACTACAACTAGACCACTAAGATATCTAAATGAGCAAATGAGAACTTTCTTGCATATCAAAAGATAACAATGGTACTATTCCCAAGTAAGTGAATCCACTTAGCTTCACACACACATGTGCAAGAAAGACATCATATTTGTAAGATCATTAAACATTTATCAATCTTAGAACAACATGAAAAATATTTTAAATTGCATTACTAGATCATACAAGCATGGTAGAACCTAACTCCATCCATAAGCTAACAAGAACAAGAGATATTTTATGATTGGGGTATGTTTGGTCCTTCACCTCCTAGATTGATGCCTATTTCATTGGGCAATAGAGTCACAAGGTCTATAAGGAAGAAGAGAGCACACCTACAAACCATAAATGGAACTAGACTTGCATACACACACAAATAAGAGATAAAAGTACTTCTACAACTAAACATGCTTAATAATCCATCTCAAAGCCAAAACAACCCATGTGAAACAAGATAATACCATTAAAAATGGTTTGTAATACATTCGAACACTATCACACATTCATCTAACTCCTAGTACAATCATGCTAGAAAGTGTGGCAAGACAAAACCCACAACTATGTTTAAAGACCCCCCTAAGTTGTTACAATATGCCATGGAGACATTCAACTATAGACACAACTTCAAGTGACTACCCTTCCTATTATTTGCAAAACATGGTCTTATCCCTTATAGACCTATCTTGTATGAATTGATGCCCTAACACAACTTGAGACACATACAACTAGAAAGTTATCTCAAAGATCAACTTGTTGAGCATATTACATCCTTGTGCATATAGTATTTCATTACATTTAGTTCCTTGGGCAGAGTCATAGGGGTTGCCTACAGTCAACATATTCTTCTCACCAATACAACCATATGCATAAGAAATCTCCCTTAGATATATTGATAGGTACCATGGGGAAGAGAAAACATCCTTTCCATGCTTAGGCAAGTCACTAGATACTGATTTATAGGTCTACAAGTGTGGGTGTTTATTAATCACGTCTAGGTCACCCATGCCCATTTTGTCAACAACACATGGCCCTTACATTTGAATCTTGTTAATATGTGGTGATTGAACATGTTGTAGGGGCTACGAGTGCATACAACAAGGTAAAATTTGGTGACTTTGTTAGCCGTGGTTTCCCCCCAAGATAATTAACGAGGGAGTGCAGGGGGTAGAGCCCCTCTTGTGGGGTTTGGGGAGCTTATCCTCCCCCCCGGCTAGGGGCTCGAGGGTAGCACCCCTGAAGCAAAAATTACCCTATATTTAATAAAGTCGTCAGTAGTTAGTTTGTTATTGGCCGACATGTAAAAACCCACTTTGTATAACCACCAAAAGGCTTGATAAATAAACGGGTAGAGAAGGTGAAAAGTCATGAGTCATGGTTTAGATTGTAATGTAACATAGCAGTGGTATTGATTAGCAAGGTTACGAGGTTGTAATCATGAGTTTTGCTAGATAATAATATTGGATTGCTATGTTTGTGGATGTAACCCACATTGGGTGAACCATGTTAAATCTCTGTGTTGAATTTGTGTTATTCTTCATTATTTATTTCCACACATATTAAATCTGCATATAATTGTTAATTGATATTGCTCCAATCCACCATTAAAATCCTAACATAATCCTTACAATTGGTATCAGAGCCGTGTAATTTTGGTTAATTGGCAAGGAATTTCAGATTTGAGAGGGAAAAATGGAAGAAGGAAAATTGAAGGTCGAGAAGTTCAACGGCCAGAGTTATTAATTATAGAAAATGCAAATGGAAGATTGCTTGTATTAGAAATATTTGTGGCAGCCATTGCAAGGAAAAGTGAAGAAGCCAGCTGCGATGCCAGATGAAGAATGGGAGATACTGGATAGAAAGGCACTAGGAACCGTTCAGCTATGCCTGGCACCATCTATGGCATTTAATATATCAAAATAATTAACTACTGATGACTTGATGATAGTGCTAGAGCAATTGTATGAAAAACCCTCAGTCTCAAAGAAGGTATTTCTTACGAAGCATTTGTTTAATATGAAAATGACTAAAGGAGGGTTAGTTATAGACCATTTAAATCAATTCAATACAGTCACTAGCCAATTAAATTCTATAAAAGTGAATTTTGATGAAGAGGTGAGGGCTATGTTGATATTATGTTCTTTACCAGAAAGATGGAATAGCTTGGTCATGGTTGTAAGTAACTCTGTCTCTGGTTCAAATACATTAAAATTTGATGATGTTGTTGGTGTTATCATAAGTGAGGAAATGCAACAGAAAAGCACAGGTGAGACTTCAACATCAGGTAATGTTTTGAATGTAGAGAATAGGGAAAGATCAAAGGAGAGAAAAAATCCCAGCAAATCATGGGAAGTCACAAGGGAAGAAAGACAGATCCCAATCCAGAGGAAGGAAGGATTGCTGGCACTGTGGAAAGCCAAGACACCTAAAGAAAGATTGCTGGTCTCAGAAAGGCAAACAAGGAGACAGACAACAAGATGACAGTAAGGAAGGTAAGGTTGTAAGTAATAAATTACAAGATGCTTTAATTTTGTATTTCAATAATGCAAATGATTCTTGGGTAATAGATTCAGGGACTTCGTTTCATGCCACACCCCATAGGAAATATTTCCTAGATTATGTTCAAGGTGATTTTTGGATAGGTATATTTAGGTGATGATGAACCCTGTCAGATTGTTGGAAAGAGAAAGATAAAAATTAAATTGTAGAATGAAAATCAATAGTTGCTGCAGGAGGTAAGGCATGTTCCAAATTTAAGGAGGAATTTAATTTCTATAGTACAACTGGGCAGTGAAGGCTGTATAGTTACCTTTGTAGATAGAGTCTGGAAGGTCACTAAAGGTGCATCAGTAGTAGATAAAGGTGAGAAGGTAGGCACATTGTATTTGTGTACTGGTAATACTTATTCTACCCTTGCTGTTATAGAAACAATTGCTGTAGGGACAACTACAAAAGTTGCTGCAGGAACAACTACAATAGAAACAATTGTTGTAGGAACAACAATGTAACCTCTCATTCCATAATGCTCAAATATTAACATAAAAATTCCTCTTAATCAAGAGATTAGTTAACAACATGATTATCCAAATCAAAGTTAAACAATAATGATTCATTATCATTTCAACAACTAAGCATGTTATTCTAAACAGAATATAACAAAGCTTACAATTACAATAATCAATTACATATCCTTAGTAAATAATTTTCACTATGCATGTACAAGTTATGCTTAAGGCACCATGTATCAAATTATACATTACAATTGACCATCAAGTAATAAAATAAAAAGCACTGTATCTGGAACATATGACATCTGTCTTCACAAGCCTCAGCTTGTCTCATGCTTGGGAAGGAGAGCATCATCCCAATGTTTTTCCACCAACCACAGACCGGTGGTCTCCTGCACAACTTCCTACCTAGAAGTGGTCCTACCCTTCACGGAAGGGGTAGATATAATGTACCAATAGGTTAGCCATCTAAGTATCTGGTGTTGTGTCCTACATAATGTCTCTCGACCATGCAACTATAGATCCTCTCTAACTATGCATGACACTACTAGAGACATGTGGATCGATAATGCATGTAGAGACAGATGCATTACTTTGGCCAAAGATTTACATACATGTACGTTTCACAATGACTGTCATCATATGTCCACCACCCTAACTCAACTTAGAAGCTGCCATGTCCTACAATATGCTTAATTCAACCTTTCACTCTAGGTCTAGCCCAAGTGGTTCTAGTCTGGTTCATAGTCCAATACTCTGACAATTGACTCCCAATTTAGAAGTATATCAAAAATAATGGATTACTTAGTCTCAAAGAACTTGTGACTCCTTGCCACTCTATTCCATCTTTCAGTCAAATATTAAAAATCACAAGTATGATATCTTGGGCATACCATGCCTTAACCGTTAAGGAGGGTTTTAACATTAAACCATATCTAATACCCATGTGGGTTTTCAATAGCAAACATACTCCTCATGGAGTTCAATCATAATAACGAATAGGGTTTTATTCACATTGCCATATACAAGTATGACTTAAGTATATATATATATATATATATATATATATATATATATATATATATATATATATTTCTTGACTCTTAATGATTGCTACAACAAGATAAGTAATCTTTCTAATGCCTCAACATGCATGCAAGTTGCCATGCATTAAGACATTAATCATGGTATTATAGTCTATCTTTTTCTATCAAGGGTAGCACTAAACATAGCCATTGGATATCATAATAACCCATTTATCAAAATCAATTTTCAGTGCATGAAAGGTTTCAAGAACGTAGTTTAAAGTGCTATTGGCATAGTCTATAGATAAGGTATGAAAGATTATGACCACAGTTCATGGCTCGGTCTGCGGATGCATGCAGGGTGAGCCCATGATACTAAATTCTATATAATGGTTTCACACTCTCCATGAGTGCTATTGACTCATCATATGAGTCATAGTGTCTTTTTATTATTATTAACAATAATGCCATGTCGACACCCGACATGAGGATGCTTCAAGGGTTTCGAGCTTGGACATACAGGCCTTGAGCTATTAACACAAGAAAGATTCAACTCATATCATCTTATGATGCATATGTTATCATTGGCCCGTTGACCTGCAAATGTTTAGCTTATGAATACATATGTGTATTCAACCAACGGCCTGGAGATCATTCTTCATAAAGAAACAATGTTACTTACATTATGGCCAATAGTTTTTAAAGTAATACACAGTAAATGTATAAGGAATAGTCAACACAATCAACATTTATGTTTATAAGAAAATGTTGTTATAAGAAAATATATAGAGTATAACTCTTTCAGACTTCAGTTCTACCTAAACGAAGTTGTATGGAGTCAGCAACTATGATATATAGCTCACACCACGAACTATGTATCATCCAATGCATGCTCCAAGGTTGCAATGTCTATGTTTTCTGGTTTTAGGCATGTCTTTCCTTCTCCTCACGCCTAGAGAGTATCCTCTCTCCCCCATCTCACAATAAAAATTATAATGATACAAGCAAACTTGCCTTTGCTATTTCATTACATGCTGAACCTGGGGGAACTACCACCCACGCCCATGTTGGGGTGGGTGGTTTTCCCCACTCCACCTCCTCTGATATCAAAGGAGCCTTTCGGTCTCCTTCTTGCCATATGCAAGAATTCGATGTATAGCATCTCTCTCTATTGGCCAAACTGTCAACTCATCACTCCACTACGTGGTGATGTCAACCCATAACAAAATTATTATTATCCATAATAGTCTTACAAGGTATTTTATAATAGGTTTAAAAATAGTCACAACACTAATGTTGTCAACCTCTAAAGAGGTTACCACAAATATAAATAAATAAATAAAAATTGTTGGAAAGAGAAAGATAAAAATTAAATTGCAGAATGGAAATCAATAGTTGCTGTAGGAGGTAAGGCATGTTCCAAATTTAAGGAGTAATTTAATTTCTGTAGGACAACTGGGCAGTGAAGGCTGTATAGTTACCTTTACAGATAGAGTCTGGAAGGTCACTAAAAGTGCATCAGTAGTAGATAAAGGTGAGAAGGTAGGCACATTGTATTTGTGTATTGGTAATACTTAGTCTACCCTTACTGCTATAGAAACAATTGTTGTAGGGACAACTACAGAAGTTGTAGGAACAACTACAATAGAAACAATTGTTGTAGGAACAACAATGTAACATCTCATTCTATAATGCTAAAAGATTAACATAAAAATTCCTCTTAATCAAGAGATTAGTTAACAACATGATTATCCAAATCAAAGTTAAACAATAATGATTCATTATCATTTCAACAACTAAGCATGTTATTCTAAACAGAATATAACAAAGCTTACAATTACAATAATCAATCACATATCCTTAGTAAATGACTTTCACTATGCATGTACAAGTTATGCTCAAGGCACCATGTATCAAATTATACATTACAATTGACCATCAAGTAATAAAATAAAAAGCACTATATCTGGAACATATGACATCTGTCTTCACAAGCCTCGGCTTATCTCATGCTTGGGAAGGAGAGCATCATCCCAATGTTTTTCCGCCAACCACAGACCAGTGGTCTCCCACACAACTTCCTACCTGGAAGTGGCCTACCCTTCACGGAAGGGATAGATATAAGGTAGCAATAGGTTAGCCATCTGCGTATCTGGTGTTGTGTCCTACATAATTTCTCTCGACCATGCAACTATAGATCCTCTCTAACTATGCATGACACTACTAGAGACACTATGCCATCTGGAGCATTGTGGACCGACAATGCATGCAGAGACGGATGCATTACTTTGGCCAAAGATTTACATACTTGTACATTTCACAATGAATGTTGTCATATGTTCACCACCCTAACTCAACTTAGAAGTTGTCATGTCCTACAATATGCTTAATTTGACCTTTCACTCTAGGTCTAGCCCAAGTGGGTCCAGTCCGGTTCATAGTCTAATACTATGACAATTGACTCCCAATTTAGAAGTATATCAAAAATAATGGATTACTTAGTCTCAAGGAACTTGTGACTCCTCGCCACTCTGCTCCATCTTTTAGTCAAATATTAAAAATCACGAGTATGATACCTTGGGCATACCATGCCTTAACCGTTAAGGAGGGTTTTAACATTAGACCATATCCAATACCCATGTGGGTTTTTAATAGCAAACACACTCCTCATGGAGTTCAATCATAATAATGAATAGGGTTTTATTCACATTGCCATATACAAGTATGACTTAAGTATATATATATATATATATATATATATTTCTTGACTCTTAATGCTTGCTACAACAAGATGAGTAATCTTTCTAATGCCTCAACATGCATGCAAGATGCCATGCATTAAGACATTAATCATGGTATTATAGTCTATCTTCGTCTATCGAGGGTAGCACTAAACATAGCCATTGGATATCATAATAACCCATTTATCAAATCAATTCTTAGTATATGAAAGGTTTCAAGAACATAGTTTAAAGTGCTATTGGCACAGTCTATAGATAAGGTATGAAAGATTATCACCACAGTTCATGGCTCAGGCTGCAGATGCATGCAGGGTGAGCCCATGATACTAAACTCTATATAATGGTTTCACACTCTCCATGAGTGTTATTGACTCATCATATGAGTCATATTGTCTTTTTATTATTATTAACAATAATGCCATGTCGACACCCGACATGAGGATGCTTTAAGGGTTTCGAGCTCGGCCATACAGGCCTTGAGCTATTAACACAAGAAAGATTCAACTCATATCATCTTATGATGCATATGTTATCATTGGCCCACCAGCCTGCAAATGTTTAGCTTATGAATACGTATGTGTATTCGGCCAATTCTCCATAAAGAAACAATGTTACTTACATTATCGCCAATAGTTTTGAAAGTAATACACAGTAAATATATAAGGAATAGTCAACACAATCAACATTTATGTTTATAATAAAATGTTTTTATAAGAAAATATACATAGTACAACTCTTTCAGACTTCAGTTCTACTTGAACAAAGTTGTGTGGAGTCAGCAACTATGATATATAGTTCACACCACGAACTGTGTATCATCCAATGCATACTTCGAGGTTGCAATGTTTGTGTTTTCTAGTTTTAGTCCTGTCTTTCCTTCTCCTCATGCCCAGAGAGTATCCTCTCTCCCCCATCTCACAATAATAATTATAATGATACGAGCAAACTTGCCTTTGTTGTTTCATTAGATGCTGAACCTAGGGGAACTACCACCCACGCCCATATTGGGGTGGGTGATTTTCTCCACTCTGCCTCCTCTGATATTAAAGGAGCCTTTCGGTCTCCTTCTTGCCATCTGCAAGAATTCGATGGGTAGCATCTCTCTCTATTGGCCAAACTGTCAACTCATCACTCCACTATGTCGTGATGTCAACCCATAACAAAATTATTATTATCCATAATAGTGTTATAGGGTATTTTATGATAGGTTTAAAAATAGTCACAACACTAATGTTATCAACCTCTAAAGAGGTTCCCAAAAATATGAATAAATAAATAAAAATTGTTGGAAAGAGAAAGATAAAAATTAAATTGCAGAATGGAAATCAATAGTTGTTGCAGGAGGTAAGGCATGTTCCAAATTTAAGGAGGAATTTAATTTCTGTAGGACAACTGGGCAGCGAAGGCTGCATAGTTACCTTTACAGATAGAGTCTAGAAGGTCACTAAAGGTGCATCAGTAGTAGATAAAGGTGAGAAGGTAGGCACATTGTATTTGTGTACTGGTAATACTTATTCTACCCTTGCTACTATAGAAACAATTGTTGTAGGGACAACTACAGAAGTTGCTGTAGGAACAACTACAACATAAACAATTGCTGTAGGAACAACAATGTAACATCTCATTCCATAATGCTCAAAGATTAACATAAAAATTCCTCTTAATCAAGAGATTAGTTAACAACATGATTATCCAAATCAAAGTTAAACAATAATGATTTATTATCATTTCAACAACTAAGCATGCTATTCTAAACAAAATATAACAAAGCTTACAATTACAATAATCAATTACATATCCTTAGTAAATAACTTTCACTATGCATGTACAAGTTATGCTCAAGGCACCATGTATCAAATTATACATTACAATTGACCATCAAGTAATAAAATAAAAAGCACTGTATCTGGAACATATGACATTTGTCTTCACAAGCCTCGGCTTTTCTCATGCTTGGGAAGGAGAGCATCATCCCAATGTTTTTTCACCAACCACAAATCGGTGGTCTCCCACACAACTTCCTACCTGGAAGTGGCCCTACCCTTCATGGATGGGATAGATATAAGGTAGCAATAGGTTAGCCATCTGAGTATCTGGTGTTGTGTCCTACATAATGTCTCTTGACCATGCAACTATAGATCCTCTCTAACTATGCATGACACTACTAGAGACACTATGCCATCTGGAGCATTGTGGACCGACAATGCATGCAGAGACGGATGCATTACTTTGGCCAAAGATTTACATACATGTACGTTTCAAAATGAATGTCGTCATATGTCCACCACCCTAACTCGACTTAGAAGCTTTCATGTCCTACAATATGCTTAATTCGACCTTTCACTTTAGGTCTAGCCCAAGTGGGTCCAGTCCGATTCATAGTCCAATACTATGACAATTGACTCCCAATTTAGAAGTATATCAAAAATAATGGATTACTTAGTCTCAAGGAACTTGTGACTCCTCACCACTCTGTTCCATCTTTCAGTCACATATTAAAAATCACGAGTATGATACACTGGGCATACCATGCCTTAACTATTAAGGAGGGTTTTAACATTAGACCATATCCAATACCCATGTGGGTTTTCAATAGAAAACATACTTCTCATGGAGTTCAATCATAATAATGAATAGGGTTTTATTCACATTTCCATATACAAGTATGACTTAAGTATATATATATATATATATATATATATATATATATATATATATATATATATATATATATATATATATATATATATATATATATATATATATATATATATATATATATATATATATATATATATATATATATTTCTTGACTCTTAATGATTGCTACAACAAGATGAGTAATCTTTCTAATGCCTCAACATGCACGCAAGTTGCCATGCATTAAGACATTGATCATGGTATTATAGTCTATCTTCGTTTATTGAGGGTAGCACTAAACATAGCCATTGGATATCATAATAACCCATTTATCGAAATCAATTTTTAGTATATGAAAGGTTTCAAGAATGTAGTTTAAAGTGCTATTAGCACAGTCTATAGATAAGGTATGAAAGATTATCACCACAGTTCATGGCTCGGGCCGTGGATGCATGTAGGGTGAGCCCATGATACTAAATTCTATATAATGGTTTCACACTCTCCATGAGTGCTATCGACTCATCATATGAGTCATAGTGTCTTTTTATTATTATTAACAATAATGCCATGTCGACACCCAACATGAGGATGCTTTAAGGGTTTCGAGCTCAACCATACAGGCCTTGAGCTATTAACACAAGAAAGATTCAACTCATATCATCTTATGATGCATATGTTATCATTGGCCCACCAACCTGCAAATGTTTAGCTTATGAATACGTATGTGTATTCAGCCAACGGCCTGGAGATCATTCTCCATAAAGAAACAATGTTACTTACATTATGGCCAATAGTTTTGAAAGCCATACACAGTAAATGTATAAGGAATAGTTAACATAGCCGACGCTTATGTTTATAAGAAAATGTTGTTATAAGCAAATATATAGAGTATAACTCTTTCAGACTTTAGTTCTACCTAAACGAAGTTGTATGGAGTCAGCAACTATGATATATAGCTCACACCACGAACTGTGTATCGTCCAATGCATACTCTGAGGTTGCAATGTCTGTGTTTTCTAGTTTTAGGCATGTCTTTCCTTCTCCTCGCGCCCAGAGAGTATCCTCTCTCCCCCATCTCACAATAATAATTATAATGATATGAGCAAACTTGCCTTTGTTGTTTTGTTACATGCCGAACCTGGGGGAACTACCACCCACGCCCATATTGGGGTGGGTGGTTTTCCCCACTCCGCCTCCTCTGATATCAAAGGAGCCTTTTGATCTCCTTCTTGCCATCTGCAAGAATTCGATGGGTAGCA
Source organism: Cunninghamia lanceolata (assembly GCA_027924645.1). Lineage (NCBI taxonomy): Eukaryota > Viridiplantae > Streptophyta > Pinopsida > Cupressales > Cupressaceae > Cunninghamia > Cunninghamia lanceolata. The sequence goes on along the minus strand of BSBN01001629.1, from coordinate 230,231 downwards.
TCTCTCTCTATTGGCCAAACTATCAACTCATCACTCTACTACGTGGTGATGTCAACCCATAACAAAATTATTATTATCCATAATAGTGTTACAGGGTATTTTATAATAGGTTTAAAAATAGTCACAACACTAATGTTGTCAACCTCTAAAGAGGTTCCCACAAATATAAATAAATAAATAAATATATATGTATATGTGTGTGTGTGTGTATAATCACCCTTACTAAATGGTAAGGGTTAAATAATATATATATATATAATATCAAAGGTTATCATTATAAAAATGAAAACAAAAGATGATTCACAACTAGATTAGGGTTGTCGGGGTCGAGTAATACTCCCCCTCTATCGACTATAAACCTTAGTCAAATAACAAGGAATAAAGAATTAATATCCCCATTTGAAAATAGGGTAATGAGAGATTTTGTCATCTCTTAACATGACTATCTCTTGACTTGCGACGATGTTCTAGGAATGTCATTTAGTCGTTATAACTTGTCGAGATAGCACCATCGACAAAATAACTCACAAAGAAAATAATTACTAAGAAGGAAGACATGACTCACGACAACTTACAAAGGGGTTTGAAAGGACATAGAATCCGATACTTAGATGGCTATTTGACCCATTTCCTAACATCTATCTCTTCCTCCCGGATGATACTCTCCTTCCTTCTTTAAAGGATGATGCATTTTGTTCCTGTTCACACTCAGCATCATAAAATCATGATCAGTGCATCATCATCTATTTCACAGTTCAAAATAATCAAATATTCATATGATCAAATAGTTTCTTAACTAACTATCATTAATCATTAACCTCATAATCAAAGATTAAATTAGATATTTCCACAATATCAAATTAGTAAACTATGATTAATCCTCCTGATTACCATGCAAAGTTAGGATTAGGTCTAATCATATGTTGGGGATGTAACATATCCCCCCCATAAGAATCATCATGCCCGATGATTAATTGTCTTAAAAGTTAATCAACATAATAAGAAAATGTTTCAAGAGCATAATATATAAGTTTTTCAGAAAAGATGAGGAAATCTAGCATGAAAGTCATCATAGTTTTCCATAGTGGCATTTTTCTTTGCATATTGGTCCCACTGGACCTTGCACTATGTTATGTCTTTGTTACGTAAGCATAGCTTATGCATTTCGAGCACCTTGATGGGCTCGATCACCACCACCCCTGGGTCCTTCACCTGTATATCATTCCAATCAAGCATATGAATTTGATTATCAGTAGTATTAAACTTTTTCAAATATGAAACATGAAACACATTATGCATCATGGTGAGGGTTAGCGGTAGAGTAATTATGTATGCTACTGGGTTGACTTCTTTGAGAACTTCAAAAGGACCCATGTATCTTGGTGCCAGTTTGGACATATTTGCAAATTTAATGGAACTCTTCTAAGGTTTTACCCTTAGGAGAACTTTTTCTCCCACCGTGAAATACCTTTCGATGCGCTTAGCATCTGCATAACTCTTTTGTCTATCATTGGCTTCCTCTAGCCTTCTCTTAATTAGATGGACTTGCTCTTCCATCTCTGACAGCATTTCTGGACCAAGGCTAACCCTATCTTCCAGCTTGTCCCAGCTTATAGGTGTTCAACACTTTCGTCCATATAATGCCTCAAATGGAGCCATATTAATAGTTGAGTGATAGGAATTATTGTAGGCAAATTCCACTAGAGGAAGATAATCCTCCCACTTGTATTGCTAATCCATGCAATACATCCTCAATAAATCCTCCAGCACTTGGTTCAATCTATCAGTTTGGCCATCCATTTCAGGATGATAAGCAGAGCTTATATTCAACTGGGTTCCAAGTGAAGAGAATAAGGTTTGCCAAAACCTTGATGTCATTTGTGCATCCCTATCTGAGATGACTTTCTTAGGAATGCCATGCAGTCTAAAAATCTCTTAAAAATTTTTTTGAGCAATGATGGGTGTCCTATCCATCAAGTTCCTAGGTATAAAATGAGTGGCTTTGGTGAGTCTACCCACCACAACCAAGATAGCATTGTGCCTGTTCCTTGACATAGGAAGCCCTTGCACAAAGTCCATGCTTATAATTTGCCATTTCCACTCAGGGATTTCATGAGGGTATAAGAGTCTTGCTGGGTGATGGTGTTCCGCCTTCACCCTCTGGCATTCTATACACATAGCTACAAAATTTGTAGCATCCCTCTTCATTACCTTCTAGAAATATAGGGGTTTCACATCAGCAAGTAACTTTGTTACTCCAGGATGCCCAGAATATGGTGCAGAATGAACCTCTTTCCATACCATATTGCTTAACTCTACCGAGTTAGGTACATACATCCTTCCTTTAAACCTTAATAGCCCATCTGGTTCAAGGTTGAAACCTTCATATCTCATATTCTAGGGGTTTTCCTCAAGGGCTTGTTTTACCTACTCATAAAACTCACCTCCCTTAGATTTCTGTAACACCTGATTCCTAAAATCAAAATGTATGGAGATCATGGAGGAGATGTGTCTTCTCCTACTCAAAGCATATGCCACTTGATTTACATTTCCTTGTATATATTTAATCTTGAAATCATAATCCAAGATAAATTCCAACCATCTTTATTGTCGAGCATTAAGACGTGGTTGAGTGAATAGATATTTGAGTCCTTGATGATCTATTTTCAGCTCAAAAAGTTTCCCAAGTAAGTAGTGTCTCCACATTTGAAGTGCATGAATGACTGCTGCCAGTTCCAAATCATGTGGGGCATAGTTTTGTTCATAATTTTCCATTTTACGTGGTGACTTGTCCATGCTGGACTAGTACACCACCTAAGCCTTCCCCTGAGGCATCGGTAATGACTACAAATTGACCCTCTCGTTAGGTACTTTCAAAATTTGTGCTGAAGTCAATTTTTCCTTCAGTAGGTCAAAGGCCTCCTGACACTTTTCTGACCACTCAAATTTCTTGCCTTTTCTCTGCAAGGAAGTTATAGGATATGCAATTTTAGAAAAGTTTTTCATGAACTTCCTGTAATAACCAGCAAGGCCCACGAAACTTTGGACCTCATGAACATTTCTTAGTATCAGCCATTCTAGAATAGCCTTGATCTTAGCTGGGTCCACATCTATTCCCTTAGCTAAAATTATGTGGCCCAAATATCGTACTTCCTTTTGAAAGAAAGTACACTTAGAGAGCTTGCCATACAGTTTATGCTCTCTCAACCTCTGAAGAACAATTCCCAAATGTTGTAGATGCTCTTCCTCATTCTTAGAATAGATTAGAATGTCATCAAGAAATACTAGCACAAACTTGTCCAAATAGTCCCTAAACACACTATTCATTAGAGGATGTCCTCATCCTTCAACCTCAATTGGTGATACCCTGACTAAAGATCAATCTTAGAAAACACATTTGATTGAAAAGATCATCAATGCAAGGTAACAGGTACTTATTCTTAATGGTTTCTTTGTTCAACATGTGGTAATCTATGCATAACCACAAAGTACCATCTTTCTTTTTCACAAAGATGATTGGTGCTCCCCAAGGTGACACACTAGGTCTAATCAACCCTTTCTCTAACAATTCCTGTAATTGAGCTTTTAGCTCCATTAGTTCTATGGTGGTCATTCTATAAGGGGCTTTAGAAATGGGTTCTGACCTTGGAATTATATCAATGGAGAAGTCAAAGGCTATTTTAGGAGGTAATCCCGGTAGCTCATCCGGAAATACATCCTCAAAATCTTTGAGAAAAGGATACCTGCCCATATATGATCTTTCTTGACCTATGGACTCCTTCTCCCCAACTTCATTAAGTTTATGAGATTCGTAAAACATTAAGTCATCTTGGAAATAGGTTTTCTTAGTCTCATTTAGTGTTTCCATTTTGACAGCAAAAAATTGGCATCATTTTCTTTGAGCTCTTTTCATTTGCAGGGAAGAAATTTGTCTCAGTTTAACTTCCCTAAGTTTTCCTTTAAGAAAGACTTTGTTTCCTAAATCATCTAGACACTCTACTATTTTGGCATAATAACCCACTTTGGCTTGATGTCTCCATAGCCAATTTATCCCTAGGATAACATCATACAAGCCTAGTGGGGCTACATAAAGATTTATTTCCGTGGAGAAACTCAAAAGTTCAACCCTAGCCTCAAACAAACATTGCTCTACCTAAGCCTTGGTGTGGTTTGCATACTCAACAGACCATGTGTTTTTCATGAATCCAACCTTTCTAAGAATTTTGCTTACAATTTTAGGAGAAACAAAACATTTGGTAGCACCAGTATCAATCAAAACTGAAATCGGAAGTCCAAATAAAATACCTATTGTCTCAATGGGAGTTATTTGGTATTCGGCTTGCCTGTTGTCCAAGGCTACATGAATGCATTGCTGGAATGCCACTTGTTGAGAGGGTAGAGGGTTTCCTCTTGGTTGTGCTCCCTGTGTCTTGTTAGGACATTGGTTGGCGTAATGATCTCTGCCACATGTGAAGCACCCTCCCACTGGTTCGCGCCTCTCCTAAGGTTTTCTAGAATTTTCTCCATTCTTCTTGGAGTAGTTATTCCCCTTTTTCTCTCCCTTGGACTTAGTTTGCTAACGCTTGGTCCCTTTATCATTTTTCTTAGAATAATCCTATTTCTTGCCCTTTTTCTTAGAGGATTAGGACCAATTATATCTCTTTCAGTTCCTTTCTCTATAAGCTGACATAGCTTTAAGTTTCTGTTCCTATTTGATGGCCTTTTCATAGACCTGGTCCATTGTAGTAGGACCATGAACATCAACCTCGCCCCCAATCTAGGTGTTCAATCCCATTGTAAACTTCCAAATACAGAATCTATCATCCTGTTGGTACTACAACACATATTTAAGAAAGCAGGTGAACTTTTCCCAATATTCATTCACAGACAGATCAACCTGTTTCAAATTCTAAAAGTCTATAAGTTTTTTCTCATAGAACAGCTACGACAACCATCTTTGCCTAAAAAGTTCTACCAACATGTCCCAAGTAAGGCTGGTAGACCTCAAGCCTAGTTCCATCTTTTTATTCATCCACCATGTGGATGCTTCACATGCCAGTTGGAATGCCCCCCATACTATTTTAGTGACCTCATTATAGTTCTTGCTTTCAAAATACTTTTCCATCTTCGTAAGCTTTTTTAGGTCCTAAACCCTAAACCCTAAACCCTAAACCCTAAACCATGCCTCTACGGCATCTCCACTTATAGATCCATCAAATTTAGGAGGCATA
>BSBN01001629.1:0-220000 GCA_027924645.1 Cunninghamia lanceolata | reverse complement strand
ATTATGTTACTTTTATTGATGATGCAACTAGGAAAACATGGGTGTATTTCCTACAAATAAAATCAAATGTGTTTGAAACATTTAAGAAATGGAAGGATTTGGTTGAGAATGAGACACAAAAAAAGGTGAAGTGTCTCAGATCTGATAATGGAGGTGAGTATTGTAGCAGAGAATTTGAGAACTACTGTTCATACAATGTAATCCATAGGTAGAAAATGGTTCCAGAGACCCCACAAGAAAATAGTGTGTCTAAGATGTTGAATAAAACCATCATGGAGCATGCAAGGAGCATGAGGTTGCATGCTAGACTGCCCCTACATTTCTGGGTAGATGCTGTACATACTATTGTTTATTTAATAAAACAAAGGACCTTCAAATCCTTTGGATGGCAGCATTCTAGAGGAGGCATGGATAGGTAAGAAGGTAAACTATTGTTTTTTGAAAACCTTTGGCTGTGAAGCTTTTGTCCATGTTGACATTGAAAACATAACCAAGCTTGAGGCTAAATTTTTAAACTGTACCTTCATTGGATATGGAATAGATGACTTTGGTTATAGGTTATGGGATTATCAAAATTAGAAAAATATTAGGAGCATAGATGTTATATTCAATGAGAAGGTCATGTATAAAGATTAGCTATAGGAAAATAAGCATGAACATGCAAGAAAGGAATACGTGGTGCTGGATGAAATTCCATAAAATAAATTGCCATTGGTACCTAATGCTTAGCAACAACAAGATATCCCACAGACTCCTGCAAATGTTAGATGTTCTACAAGGTTAAGCAGACCTCCTGAAAGATTTTCTCCTTCATTATATTCTATTTTATTAACCGATTTTGGTGAAATGGAAGGATACGAAGAAGCAATGCAGGTATATTCCAAACAACAGTGGGAGCTAGGCGTGAAAGTGGAAATGGATTCCCTGCTATAGAATTAGACTTGGGACTTAGTCCAATTACATGTAGGTAAAAGAGCATTGCCTAATAAGTGGGTTTACAGGTTAAAGGAAGAGGATGAAGGCAAGAAAAGGTATAAGGCCAGACTCATGGTAAAAGGTTTTGCACAAAAAAAAGGTATAGATTTTGATGAAATATTTTCTCTAATTATAAAAATGACTTCAATTAGAACTGTTCTAAGTCTTGTGGCTGCATAAGACTTACATCTTGAATAGTTAGATGTGAAAATAACTTTTCTCCATGGGGATTTGGAAGAAGAGATCTATATGCAGCAACCACAAGGATATGAGGTCAAAGGTAAGGAGAACTTAGTGTGCAGGTTAAAGAAGAGTTTGTATGGCCTGAAGCAAGCACCCTGGCAATGGTATTTGAAATTTGATAATTTTATGGCTGAACAAGGTTATAGCAGATGTCATTTTGATTATTGTGTTTATTTTAAAAGGTTGGATAATGGTAGTTATATTATCTCATTACTCTATGTTGATGACATGCGTGTTGCGGGGTCTAATATGCACCATATTAGTGAGCTTAAGCAGAAATTAGAAAAGTCATTTGCTATGAAGGATTTAGGTGTAGCAAAACTAATCCTTGGTATGAGGATCTCACGGGACAGGAAAAACATAAAATTGTTTTTGTCACAAAGTGAGTATATAGAGAAGGTGTTGAAATGGTGTAACATGCAGAATGCAAAAGTAGTTAGTACACCTTTGCATAGTCATTTTAAATTGACTAAGGAGATGTGTCCAAAGACACAAGAGGAGGAAGACAAAATGTCTAAAATACCATATGCATCAGCGGTTGGTAGTTTGATTTATGAAATGGTATGCACAAGGCCAGATATTGCACATGTTGTTAGAGTTGTGAGTAGGTATATGAGCAATCCAAGAATGGAACATTGGACTGTAAAATGGATTCTCAGGTATTTGAGTGGTACTGCTACAAAGCAACTATGTTTTGGAGGAACCAACACTACTCTAAAAGGATACGTTGATTCTAATATGGCGGGTGATATAGACAGTAGGAGGAGCTCTGCAGGGTATGTTTCTACTATAGGAGGTACAATAGTTAGTTGAATTTCTAGACTGCAAAAGGTTGTTGCACTTTCAACCACTGAAGCTGAGTATGTAGCTGCTACTTAAGCTAGCAAGGAGATGATTTGGCTGCAACATTTTCTAGAGGAATTGGGCCAGCAACAAAAAATAGCCCATTGTGCATACCATTTCATAAATCAAACTACAAAGCACATCTTGCAAAGAATTGTGCATTCCACTCAAAGACAAAGCACATTCATCTTAGGTACCACTTCATCCGGTCAGTTTTGGAGGATGGATAGTTGAAGCTTGAGAAGATTCACATAAGTGAAAATCCTACATATATGTTCATGAAGGCAGTCACATAGAAGGAATTGATTTCCTCATCAATTTTCATTGGCCTTCTTGATTGATAATGGTGGAAATGATGATATAGCTAGCCCAGGCATGAAATCTAGTGGGAGCTATAGGTGCAACAGTGGTGCTTCAAGATCAGTCTCCAAGTGGGAAATTGTTTGGTGTGGAGCCTGATCAGTTCCCAAGTGGGAGATTGTTAATATGTGGTGACTGATCATGATGCAAGGGCTGTGAGTACATGCATCAAGGTAAATTTAGGTGACCAACCGTAGTTTCCCCCCAAGATAATTAACGGGGAAGTGCAGGGGAGCGGAGCCACTCCTGCGGGGTTCAGGGGGCTTATCCCTTAGCCGGGGGTAGAGACCCTGAAGCAAAAATTGCCCTATATTTAATAAAGGTGTTAGGAGTTAGTTTTTTATTGGATGACATGTAAAAACACACTTTGTATAACCGCCAAAAGGCTTGATAAATAAGTAGATGGAGAAGGTGAAAAAGTCATGAGTCACGATTTAGATTGTAATGTAGCATAGCAGCGGTATTGAGTTGCAAGGTTGTGAGGTTGTGATCATGAGTTTTGTTGGATAATAGTATTGGATGGCTATGTTTGTGGATGTAGCCCACATTAGGAGAACCACGTTAAATCTCTATGTCGAATTTGTGTTATTCTTCATTGTTTATTTTCACGTGTATTAAATCTGCATATATATTTCTTTGGTCTGCCAATGAAATCCTAACAAATCTATGCCTTTGAGGAGTCCAAAAATACTTGGGCTTGATTTAGATGTTTGAAAATCTCTATCACATTCATTTGAGGTCATTAATGGAATGCCAAGATGTGCAAGGGGTAGATAAGAAACACTTCAAATGGTATAACTTTGAGGTAGACTTGTAATTAGGGTTTGTAAATTACACAAAAGGCTAGGAATTTTGTAATGTGAAACTAGTAAGGATCAGACCTTGGTAAGAAATTTGGAACTTGTAGGGAAGGGCCAAAAGTTGACAGGGAATATGTATGGTGGAACAATGGGATTAGGAAACAATGATGCAATTTTTAAGAAGGGGTGAAAATTTTGCCAAGACTATTTGTCGGAAAGTAAAACTTGGGATAAAATTTGCATGACTTGCAAGTTACATGGAAAATCCAAAGTTCTACAGGGAACAAAAAGGCGAGAATAAGAACTTGGGAAGCAACTTACAAAAGTTGCAAAGTTGCATGGAAACTCTGAAGTTCCTCAAGGAACAAAGGAAGCGGGAAGTAGAGGTTGGGATGCAACTTGAAAGAGTTGTAAAGTTGCACACAGGGTCCAAAGTTTTGAAAGGAACAAAGGAATTAGGAAGAGGAGGTTGGGATGCAACTTGCAAGAGTTACAAAGTTACACATGAGGTCTGAAGTTCTATAAGGAACAAAAGAAGAGGGAAGAGAAGGTTAGGAAGTAACTTATAAATGTTGCAAAGTTACATTCAAGGTTTGAAGTTCTACAAGGAGTGAAGGAAGTAGGAAGTGCAAGTTGAGATACAACTTGCAAGAGTTGGAAAGTTGCACACGGGGTCCAAAATTTCACAAGAAACAAAGGAAGCAAGAAGCAAAGGTTGAGAAGCAACTTGCAAAAATTGCAAAGTTGCATGGAAACTCCAAAGTTTTGCTAGAACAAGTAAACCAAGTGAGAGCACCCAAAACTTAGAATTTTCAATAGATGAGCCCAGCACAAAGATTTAGATAGGTGCAAAGCTCAATATTGAACATGACTTGACCAAGGTGGCCCATTTATGACTTTTCAAATTGGTAATCTATGATGGGATAAAATCAAGGGCTTGGGGAAACACTTGCATGCATGGAATGCAAAATTTAGGAAGGGTGCCAACATTGGCTTTGGTTGGGGATGTGCAACTCTTGTAGGAATAATGAGATTCCAAAAAAATATCTAGGGTAGACCAAAACAAGCAAGGGGAAGAAGGGAGAGGGGGAGAAACAAAGACACACTCACATATGTACATGAGACACCAAAACAACACAACAAGGAATATACACAAAACAAAAATAGGACTTACAAATAATATAAATGAGGGTATAGGTGATGAAGGAGATTTTGTATGGCTACATTTATAGGAGGTAAATGATGAAATTCAAACCTTGAAAGTGAACTTTATGGTCCTAGGCTATAAAAAAAATAGAGAGCACTTCCTTCCTCTATGAAAAATAATCTTGGTGAAGGAACTATTCTTCCTTGACCTAAAAATGCACTTGCTTCCCAACTGCAACATGAAGTACACTACATATTTCAACATGATTGCCCCACCAATTCTAAAACCATGAGAATAAAACCAAAATATAGAGACAAAAACTCCCAAAGTACCATAAAGGATATTCCATGATAGACATGCATCATGAGAGATTATATCAACAAGTTCAAACTCCTTATTGAAGCTTAACTTATGTGACCTAATACCATGTGAAATAGAGCACATATCCTCATATATTGGAAAATGAAAACTTCATATCCCATGCACTCCAAATTATTTTGCATGCATGCCATTATGGGCACTTCAAGATCAAGCTTGAAGGCCTCAAACTCACATACCTCAAAAGTGCATACTTAGTTGTAAGGGCTATCATAACATGAACATTCATCAAGTATGAAATCATAAAGGGCTACCTTATACTAGTATTTGTGGTTATTTGAATGAGGAAATACTTTCTTATCCATATTTAAGTCTAGATTCCAACCAAAAGCTTCATAATCAGACATAACATTGTTATCCTTATGTGTAAAGCTCATGCCTTCATAAAAAAAGGCTTCATTTTTAGCATGGCACATGTTATGATAAAAAATTTGGGGGGCTAGGTATATCACTATCATGGGAGTTTAAATGTTCACACCCACTCAAATCACTCAAGTCATCTATTTTATTGTAGTGAAAATCAACTCCAATATTAGACCATGGTGCATCATGCTTGGCACAAATTGAAACAAGTCCATCCATGGTGTCATACAACCCATCAACAAGTATAAATATAAAATTGATTAATGTCTACAACATGTTCAACTTCACATTTTGATTTATTTTATCTTCTTATAAAGGCCTCTACAACAACATGCCTGAAGGGATCATGAGGCATGCAACAAACATCACACTATGGGATAGAGTAATCACACAATAAAGTTTAACCTCCACCACCACTATCATCTTTGAGAAATCCTATGGATTGTTTGTCCAAGGGCAATGGTTCAACAACTTTGACATTCTTGGATAACAAACCAAGAAAACTAAACAATTGGAGGTTCTCATCAATACCAATTACCAAGTTGTAAGCATGTTGAAGTCTCATAGGGCACTTGTCTCTTAAAAGAAAACCCATCTCATTATCAAAAGACATAAAGTATATGATTGAATTGGGTCTCAAATACTTTGTTATATTATTTAGAGCCATATAAAGTCTCAAATTAAATGTGCAAATAGATTCATTTTGATCTCTATGTATGTTTGTGAATCTATAAATTAGCACATTACCATCTACATTATTGTCAAAGAATTCTATGAATGTTGCTTGGAATTCACCCCATGTAGAAATAGAGAGGTCAGACAAATTAACATACCATTCTCTAGCATTACCTTATAGAGTTTGCACAAACAACTTCATCATTTCATTCTCATCTTCCATCTCACAGTCCTCTGTCAAGTTGATGAAGGCTTGAATATGCATGTTACCAAATTCATCACTTCTTCCATAGAACTTTCACAATTATTTTCTAATTTGGTTAGGAACAAGGTTGAGAAAATTTGGAATAGCATTGAAATTCAAAATCCTACACCTTGCATCTATCCAATGCACTCTCACATGTTGCATAGAAAACTTTATTTTAGTAGAGGATATTCGAATTGTAACAATAGAGTTTACTCTTACTAAGGGGGGAAATGTTGAACACAAGTATAGGGTTCAATCACCAGTAGAGTACACACTAACTAATTTCCCATGGAATGACTGAACTAAACTTTACCCCCAAGAGAGTCACCATTTATTGGTGCAAGTTGATGGGAGGCCAACACTACCTGATTGGCACTTGAAACATTAGAAAAAACTTAAAACACCAACAATGATCTTCCTAGTAATAGTGCCATTTGTTGGTGCACGTTGATAGGAGGCCAAAACTACACACAAAGCAAATGACCTGCTACCTAATCTATAACTTTCAAAGAATTTGAATCATAGGATTTGCAATTAAACATTTAGGTTCTTAATCCCTAGCAATGACACCAATTTTTTGGCTCTCAAAGTTGTGAAACCCTAATTCTCTAAAGACAAACTATACCTAAGTGTCACAGATGCTAACTTAAGGTGGATAGCTTGTGGCTTATGATTAGGCAAATACAACAATTTGACAAGTAATAAGAATGGGTAACTCCTACTTTAGGCTTTGCTAGGCCAGAAGGTGTTCCCCAAGGTCTTCAAAATAAGACACTTAAAAAAAAATGAATGAATAAATTCAAGGTCTTAACAAACATACCTGATGCACTATGAACTCCAAAATATGTCACTAAGTTTCATGTTAGTGTTGGCTACAACTTGACCATTAAGACCTCCAAGTGAGTAGATGAGAACTTTCTTGCATATGCACCCAAAGATAACAACAATACCATTCCCCAGTAAGTGAATCCACTTAGCTTCACATATACATGTGCAAGAAAGACATCATACTTGTAAGATCATTAAAGATTTATTAGTTTTAGGACAACATGAGATATATTGTGAATTACATTACTAGATCATATGAGAATGGTGGAACCTAACTCCATACCTAATCTAATGAGAACAAGAAATATTATGATGGGAGCATGTTTGGTCTTTCACCTCCTAGATTGGTCCCTATTCCATTGGGCAATAGAGTTACAATCTACAAGGAAGAAGAGAACACATCTACAAACCATAAATGGAACTAAATTTGCATACACACACAAATAAGAGATAAAAGCATTTGTGCAACTAAACATGCTTACTAATCCATCTTAAAGCTCCAACAACCCATATGAAATAAGAGGAGGCCATTACAAAAGGTTTTCAATGTATTAGAATGGTGTCACACATTCATAAATAACTCCTATTAGAATCATGCCAACAAGTGTGGAAAGAGAGAACACACAACTCGGTTCAAAGATCCCCTAATTTGTTACAATAGATTCTACCATGGAGATTTTTAGTTATAGACAAACTTCAAGTGATCACCCTGCCTATGATTTGCAAAGCATATTATTATCCCTTATAGACTTGACTTGCATGAATTGATGCCCTAAAACAACTTGAGACACATACAACTAGAAAGTTATCTCAAATACCAACCTATTAAGAATATTACATCCTTATATATAGCAATTCATTACATTTAGTTCCTTGGGTGGGATCATAGGACAACTATGCAACTCAGTAGTACAACTATCTACACAAGAAATCTCCCTTGGATATGTTGATAAGTAAACTGAGTAAAAACCTCCAAAACTTAGAATTTTCAATAGATGAGCTCAACACAAAAAATTAGATACGTGCAAAGCACAACATTGAACACAACTTGACCAATGTGGCCCATTTATAAATTCTCAGATCCATTTAATCTATGATGGGCCGAAAGCAAGGACCTTGGGCAACACTTACAAGCATGAAACACAAACTTTATGAGGGGCGCCAATAGTAGGAAGTGAATGTTGGAAGTGCGTGTGAACAAGGGTATAATAATGAGGGTTAAATGATGAATGTATATGAATAAGTGTGATTGGGAGTAAATAGGTATGTCCATAGGGATTGGAGCACAAGTCAAAACCTAGCACAAGAGTGTGCCACTTGTCAATATGTGATTGCATTTGAGAAATTCCACTAAGGTGGATACAAAACTAAATGGGAAATGGAATGGGTACAATGCAAATTTCACCATTAAAATCTTCCCCCACTTTCATGTGCATGTGAATATATCAGGAGCATGCATTTCAAAGTACATGGACCTTCTCAATCAACATGAAATATAAATATTTAGACACTCATAAAAAATGATATAGGATATTTGTAAAGTAACAAATCATTCTTGAATTCTTCTTGTATGCTTCTTAGTATGAACACTCCACCAAACTTGCAAAACATAAAAAGATATGCAAAAAGTAGCTTCTGTGACACAACTAAAATAGGTACAAATAAGAAGTTGCTTTAATTGTCTACATAAAATGAGAAGAAGGAAAATTGAAGGGTTAGTAAATTATGCTTATACAATTTAAGTGATAAGACAATACTTTGTGTGATGTGACAATACAATATGGCACATGTGATATGGCCATGTGATCGATGTCCACATGATATGGGTATGTCAAGCATTAAAGGCTCTACATGATACAATTATAAGTCTTGACATGATGTGGCAATATATCTTTACTCATTATGAGCATCTCATGAAATAAAGTTCTATACAATGTGGTAATATATCTCTATGTGATGTGGGTATGTAATGTAATCAAGTTCCATTTAGATATGGTGTTGAATCTCTATCTAGTTCAAGTTGCTATTTAGATTCTCAAACCATAAAATGCATTAGTGATAATATATGCCCTTGTTCAATTGGTTGCATACAAAGTATGCAAGGAATTAGAAGAGAGGTGGTGTAGTCATGACTAGGGAACCTTATCAGGCAACCCAATCACGTAGCTCAACAACACAATAGAAACAATAACTCAAACAAATATGAACCTATTTTATTAAATTTCACAACACCAATAATTACAAACATATTGGCCTTCTAGGCCTCAGCCTTAGGCATTACAATGCAATACCCAATCGATTATGTGCTTACAACACCAAATCATCTCCCAATGAATACAGAGATCACCCCAATCTACCATCATTCCACCTCTGCTACGCAAGGAATAACCACACCCTTCTGTGCTAAGTGGAACCCTTAATCTGCAACAATCTCACCTCTTTTCCTCCCCTTCCCCAAGGAATTCCCTTCCTGAGGAATCTCTCTTCTCCCGAATCTGCTCTGAGAAATCTCCCTATGAGAAATCTGCCCAAGCAAGAATGACAATCACCTTTTTATTCTTCTTGTGTGGAAGTTGAAATGGTTATGGAGTTATTTAGTTATGGAACCGAATATACAAGTATTCAAATAGTCTTTAACATTTCATATTAATGATAATACTGTTTGACAAATAAAATAATCACCCCTTAATAAAGTCCCATACATCAACAACGTGGAGCCTTTTCAAACTTTACATCTTGTGGTAAAAACTATCAGAAAATAAACTTTAAAGCCATCGACAAAATAACGATTTCACAAACTAACCACTTTCAGGTGTAAGCCTTTTGTCATCAGAAAATTATAATTTCCTCAAACCTTGGAATCTCTTATTGGCGAAACCAAACTTTACAAAACTTACACTTTATTGACAAATATTCAGTTTTCCAAACATTAGTTATAAATACCTATCGGCAAAAGTTTGCTTTCCCAAACTTTAGCATATTTCTTCGTTATCGACAAAGTGACGATTTCTTGAACCAATTCCTTGTCCATACATTCCCTTTACTCACCATGCCCTCTGTCGGCAAAATCTAGCATTCTTGAACCTAGTCAGTAAATCAACAAATTTTGGAAGTCCCAAACTAGTTTGAAAGCATGAAAGTTTACTAACTAAGTGATCCACTCCACATCGGCAAGAATGACTCCTTCTCCTTCTTCATCGGTAATTTGACTTCTCCATGGAAAAAAGAATTTTAATTTCAACTTGGCAAGGCTTATCGGCAAAATGGACCATCGGCAAACTTATGAGTTCACGAACTAGGAAAGTTACCGACAAAGTTCTAAAATTTCAAACTTTGTTGATCGAGATTTCCTTCAACACTGGGAGTCAACTGTGAAATCTTTGTATTTGAAAAGAGACATTCATATAAAGGCCTATCAACAAAGTCACCCATTGGCGAGCTGAGCCATTTGTGAACTTAAAAGTTTGTGAACTCAGGATTTTTCCGATTGGCTATAACAACCAAATTTTGTCCAATTTTCACCAAAATGAAACTGGATATACCCAATTGGGTCTTCCACATGATGATGCTCTTAACTTGGATGAATTAACATGAATTTTTATCCTAAAGCAAAAGACCAAAGCCAACACAAAAAGAAGCCAAAGCATAACAAAAATTGAACAAAAATAGAAACTAAAAACCTGATATATTTTTGGGTGATGCTGATTTCTCATGGACCCAGATGCTCCTGCATCAAGAGGTAAAATAATATATGATAATTTGATAACAAAAATAAAGTAATTGCATTGGTTATAAGCATATACACACATAAATCATGTAATAAATGGCATGAATAAGCATCTTGTGACAAGAAAGTAGCAAATACCAAGTAATAGTCATGTAAGCACATACAACATGTAAGATGTATCATCATAGAATTAGAATAAGCATGTAATATAAATTAGCAATAAACACCATTGAGAATAAAATATAGACCCAAGGTCTAGATTATTTATGTTAGAAAGTTAACCCCTAGTCAATACAATAAGAAGAAAACCAGAATTAGTTGTTGGGAAATGTGTCTCAACTTTGCATTCCCAATGTTACGTATTTATTATTTATTATTTTTGTCCTAACATGAGAAGTGGGGCATCCCACTTTGTGGTGGGACTTTTTACCACATGTCCACCATCTTGGACAATGTATAAAGAGTTGTAAGAGCATCTTATGATATTGTAAGATGTGAGAATTACTTGACAAATTCTATGACATGTAAGAGCATGATGATAGAGGTTATATTGGAATCTTGACAAGAATTATGATAGTCTTATGACACATGTCATAAAACATCTTTAAATGGAGGAACATGAAAAATTGGGGTGCCTAAGTTGGAATATTCACTATGATAGGTTATGACAAGTTATGACATCTATAAGGAATATTCTAAAAATAGCTTAGAATTCAAACTTAGTATGGGGCATTAGAATTTGGGCCATGGGGTTTGGGTGCCATCCTCTTGCATGTTGGCTTAAATGGTTTTACAAAACCATTGCACAATTTCTTATTTGTGTCTCTTCCACTTATTGGGGTGCTTGGATAGAGTTTTCATAGTGTGTTGTAGGGATGCCATTATGCTATCAAAATTACTCTAGGATATAATGCTTGCAATACTATTGTAAGGGCATGTGCCTGAAGTTGTATGCAATCATACTGTTATTGCAATACAATTGGTTCCATGCTTTAGAGTGTGCATTTTTTTCTCCCAAAAGGGTTTTCCCTATGTATACCTCTATGTTATTGTTGTATTGGTTTTATGAATTGCATTTCTTTGCATGTTACTTGTATGTGTGATTTTTCACTAGAAATTGTTAGATTTGAGATTGTGCATTTTCTCTCCTCATAGATTAGAGTAGGAAGCACTTTTACACCTTAGCTTCCTTTCATTTGGTATTAGATCCTTATCAACTTATGTTCTAGGTGGTAGGAAAGAGGTTTTTGGACTAATCTTGTTTTTAGTGGGAGCATGCATAGAGGAGATCTTGTTTTAAGAAAATGGTAAGTATATCTAGACTAGATATGGAGAGAATTAATAGAAATAACTTTGAGTCGTGGAAGCTGAAGATGTAGGATTTATTCATAGATTGAGATTTATGGGTTATAGTAACTAGTCCCAGACTTTCTTCAATGAAATATGACGAATGGGCTATGTTGGAATGAAAGGAAAGAAGTCTTATCAGGATTTTCTTGGAAAATTTAGTGTTGTTAAATGTTTGTGAAGAATCCACCTCAAAATCCAGGGTGATCCCACAATAGTGTGTCTCACTTGTGGGACATCCTAATTTTTGCCTGAAATCACATATTTTTTAGAAAAAAATAATGATTTAAGCCTATATGTGTTCCATCTAAGGGGGTTTGATTGAAGGTGTTTATATCAAACCCCCCTAGATCAAATCCCCTTGGATAGAATTCCCCTAGGCTTAAATCAAACCCTTGATTGAGTCTCCTCCACACCTATCAAAATGCTAACAAAAACCAATTTTGCTTCACTTTTTAGGGGATAAATTAAAGTCATTTGGAAATATCATTTTGTAATTATGTAGCCCTTAGTATTACCTTTCCAAAAATTATAATATGTAATATGTTTTTTTCAATATTATATTTTTAAATTTTTTTATAATGGATATAGGTCTATTATGAAAAACAATGACCTGCATTCAAGACACTAGGAAAAATAAGAAACATTGTTAGAAAAATCTTAGAAAAATACACTGCACTACACATAGATGTCCTTATTTCAATGAAAAAGAAAATTAATTTTAATATATATGTTAAAAGAAATGCGTTACGAAATAGAATAGGTCTGAAATTTTTGTTAGTACTAATTCAAAAATTAATAATAAATAAAATATTTGATAACAAATTACCAAAAAATATTAATGCACTAGATAGTGGAGTTAATGGTCTAATTCCAATAAATCATGAAAAAAAAAATGTAGTGAAGTTTATGCATTATGAAATAATCACTCAATAAAAAATAATAGAAAAATAAAAATTGATTAAAAAATAAAAGCAAAAAATGATAGAAATAATTCTTTTAAAAATATAAAAAAATTATAGCTTGAATCTATATAGAAAATTCCCAAACTCATTAGTTTACATCATCCTTAAATTCTTGACCAATTGTTCCATATAATTGACACAAATTGAAAAATGTTAAAAATGCTGATTTTGAGGATCACATTTTGGCCAAAACGTGGGACACACTATTGTGTTTCACCCACCCTCTAAGAGAAGTTGCAAAATCTGTATTAGGTTAAAATCCTTGGTTAATAATCTTTTTATTTAGAAGAAGTTTACACTCTCAGGATAGGTGATGGTGATTCAGTAGTAGAAAAATTGAATGCATTCAATATAATCATGAGCCAATTATAGTCTATTGATGTGAAAATAGAAGAGGAAGATTGATGCATGACCTTTTTATGTTCTTTGACAAACTTGTGGGTTAACTTGGTGATGGCTATTTGAAGCACTATTTCAAAGCTTGTGCTCTATGAGGTAGTGGTCACTTTACTCTTGGAATAGATGAGGAAGAAAGATTCCAAATCTACCGAGAAATATTTGACTATTTATGGATGGTTGAAGGACATAGGAAAGAAGAAGGATAAAATCAAATCTAAGTCTCATGGGAGATCTAAGTCGCTTTGTAAAAATTCCAAGGATAAATGTTGGAGCTACGACAAGCCAGGTCAGTCATTTAAAAAAGGACTGCAAGGAGGAGAAAAAGAAGAAAAAAGGTGGATCTAATGATGATTTTGGCAAACATTCTCAAGAGGATGTAGGGGATGCCTTTGTCATAACATTGACAAGGCATGCATGTGAGGGTGCATGAATGATTGAATTTGGAGCTTTTTCCCACATGAATCACATCAAGAGTGGTTTTCAAATTATGAAAAGTATGATGGTGGGAAGGTATATCTTAATGACAACTTTTATCTTAGTATTGTTAGTTATGGGAGGGTCAAGATTTGATTCTTTAATGGGAGGATCAAAGGTATCTTAGGAGTTCTGCACATCCTTGGTTTGACACATAATCTATTATCTGTTAGTAAAATGAATGATACATGAGTGTAGGTTATCTTTAACAATGGAGTATGTAATATGGTTCAAGGACCTATGATGCTCGTGAATGGGGTTCAAGTTGGTACTCTCTTTCGATTGGATGCATGCACATACATTTAGTGCAATCGTTCTTTTGTACATGGAACAAGACACGTAGAGCAGTTATGGGTCAGTAAAAAGTCTACAACAAGGCCTGTAGAGCAGTTACAGGTTGGTTACAAGTCTATAATAGGGCCTATAAAGTAGTTACAAGTCTTTATCATTAGACTCAGGACCTATAGAGAAGTTGTAAGTTGAGCCTATAGATAGGTTAAAAGTTGGTTACAAGTCTTCAACTCTAGTTTTGATGGTCATGCATTTTAGGTACCTACGCACTACTCTTACCTCAAAGAGAAAGTGACTTGCCATGAAGACAATGTTATGCCACCAACATATAGGGCATATAGGTGAGAAAGGTCTACGGTCCTTAAAAATAAAAATCTTGTAGAGGGGATTACAAAGTATTCTCTTAAATTTTACTTTTGTGAACATTGCATTTATAGAAAGAAAAGTCATGTCTAGTTTTATTCTAGTTCTCATAAAAATTCTAGGTTATTGGATTTAATTCATTCTGATGTGTTTGGTCCTATAAATGTTCTTTCATTATCTACATCATTGTATTATGCGTCATTTATTAATGATTATTCTAGGACATGTGTGTATTTTCTCCTAAACAAGTCCAAGGTCTTTAATTAGTGTAGGAAGTTTAAGGCTCTCTTGGAAAATCAGTCACGAAGAGAGATCAAGGTGTTGATGACTGATAACAATGATGAGTATTGTGCTATAGAGTTTGACATATTTTGTAAGGAGAATGGTATAGAAAGGCACAAGACAATTCCATACAACCCTTAATTGAATGGAGTTTTAGAACACACAAATAGGATGTTGATGGAGATGGCTAGGAGTGTGCTTAGTGGGGATAGCTTGGAACATAAGTTATGGGTGAAGGCATTTGCTACTATATTTTACTTGATTAATATGTCTCCTATATTAGTTCTTCTTGAGAAAACCCTTATGGAGGTTTGGATGGATAGAAATATCTCACTTCAACATCTTCATGTATTTGGTTACAAGGCATATGCACATGTGCCTAGGGAGAAGTGGTTAAAGTTGGATAACAAGGTAGTAACATGTATCTCCATTGGATATGGTGTCAATGTGAAGGGGTACAAGATTTAAGGTCTTATGGCTAGAAAATTTTGGTACATTTGAAATGTGTTTTTCAAGGAGATTAGGGTTTTTCCTATAGTTGAAAAATTAAAGGAGGATGGGAAGTTAGTTGTGCAACTATAGCCTAAGACTAAGAAAGTTGCACTAGATGTTGAACTTGAGGTTTAGGTTGGACCATATGAGGAGGATAGTTTAAAGAGCTTAGAGTTTTTAGAAGATGACATGTAGAAGCTCTAGCTCAGCCTTTAAGGAGGTTCACTCGATAAAGCAGGCAACCAAAAAGGTATAGCCCACCTAATTTTAGATGTATTTTTCCTTTTTTATCTAGCATTGATGAACCTATAATAATTAATGAGGCAATGGAAATGGATGATTGTAAGTCCCAAAGATCCATGGATGAGGAGATGGATGCATTAGAAAAGAATGACACTTGGACTTGGTTTAGTTCCTTGAGGGACGAAAACTCATTGGATGTAAATGGATGTTCAAAAATAAGTTTGGATCAGATGATAACATTTTGAAGTACAAAGCACAGTTGGTTTCCAAGGTTATTTCTAGGTTGAAGAAATATATTTTAGTGAGATGCTCTCCCTTGTTGCAAAGTTGATGTCTATCATAATGCTTTTATTTGTGCTACTGCTTTTGATCTTGAGATTGAGTAGATAGATGTGAAGATAATTTTTTTGTATAGTGATTTGGAGGAGGAGATTTACATGTCATAGCCAGAGCACTATATTGAAAAGGTAAGGAAACTTTTGTTTTTTGGTTGAAAAAATCCCTCTATGGTTTAAAACAATCTCCTAGAATATCATATAAAAGTTTGATTCATATCTTTTGAATTTGGAGTCTATTGGGTCTAATTCATATCATTGTGTTTACTATAAATAGAGTAGTGATCATTTTATCATTATCACTTTGTATGCTAGAGATATGTTGATATTTGGTAATGATAAGGAAATGATTAGGGCCTTGAAATCTCAAGTTTCTTTACAATTTGAAATGAAAGACATAGGGTCTGGAAATTGGATGGGACAAGGCTAATAAAAAACTTTGGGTTAGATAGAGGAAGTATGTTGAGTTTGTTTTACAACATTTTAGCATGTCTGATAGTAAACTGATCAATATTCCTATTTTTGTGGGAACCAAGCTTTCAGTTAAGAAGTGTCCTATAACTCTCATAGAGATGGAGGAGATGATTTAAATACTCTATTCTAGTGTAGTTGGTAGTTTGATTTATGCTATGGTCTACACTAGACTAAACATTGCCGAAACAGTGGGAGTCTTGAGTTGTTTGATGGCTAATCTTGGCAGGGATCATTGGGTGGTAGTGAAGGGACTCTTCAAATATTTGCATGGGACTATAGAGTATTCTATTTTATATCAGGGTGGTACTTCTAGTGACTTGCAACCAACTTGTAGAGGACCTGCAATCAACTTGTAATAGTTCCTTGGAGCAAAATTGTGTTGGTGGTACTTGTAAAGGATCTACAAGGGGACCCACAACCAACCTATAGAGGACCTATAGATGACTTGCAACTAACTTGTAGAGGTCCTATAGGTGACTTGCAACAATCAATGGATATTTAGGAAAATGTCGACTCAGATTGTGTAGGAGATGTTGATAGCATAAGGTCTACTAGTGGCTGTGTTTACCCTATTTAGTGCTATAGTGAGTTTGATGAGCAAGTGATAGGTTGTGGCCACTTTATCCATGATAGAGGTAGATTATATGGTATCTACTCATGCCTATAAGGAGGCCATTTACCTTCTAAGACTATGTTAAGATGTGGGGCTAAGTTAGAGAGCAACCAAAGTTCATTGTGATAGTCAGAGTGCGATTAGCTTGGTATAGAACCAACAATTCATGCATGAACAAAGCATATTGATGTCTAGTACCATTTTATTCCAAGTATGGTAGAGGATGGGAGGATAATGCTAGAAAATGTTGATACTTTGAAGAATGTTGTAGATGCATTGACAAAGCTAGTGAGCATGTAGAGAAGCTTAGATGGTGTTGTGAGACTATGGGCCTCTCGAATCCTAATAGTTAGATGACAGTGTTGGAGTTCCCATTTTTCTCTTAAAGGGTGTTTGACAAGTGGGAGAATGTTGGGAAAGGTGTCTCAACCTTGCATTCCCAATGTTACATATTTATTACTTGTATTTATTTATTGTATTTATATAAGAGTCACCAATGGACTCAAGTGTCCAGGATCACATACAAAACTAGAAATAACTTTCCATAAGAGAGTGGCAAGAGGATGAATTGCTTGATTGTGGTGCAAAATGAAATTATAATATTATGACATGATACACGAGGGACCTTTCTTATATAGGCAAGGAGATAAGATAGGACAACCTAAGATGATCACATGTTTCTTAATCATAATGCATGAGACAGATAAATATCCTAAGTGTGCTCTAGGTAAACTTAAGTAAATTAGTGTGAATAGGACCTAATAGGAAAATCGGTTAGGTAATATACCCCATTCACACCAACACCCCCTTAAGTGCAACTCAGGGAGAATGAGAAAGCATGCAAATGATGAAATTATGGATGATGGATGGGTCCTAGCTACATGGCCAATGTACAAAGAATCTCTCACAAACAGAGAAAAAGAGAAAAACCCATAGGAAAAAACTCCTCTCCAAAAGAGAAAAATAAGAAAGTGAAAGAAGAAAGGAGGACTCAACATGACCCACCAAAAACTACTTCTGTCACCAATATACAATCAATAACCCCTGATAGAAGAGAGAGTGAGATGATAGATCCCCCCACAAAGAAGTAGCTCCTGTGCTAATGATGATTACTTGAAGATAGAATATAATCCACTACTTGCAAACAACATTTCTACCCTTGGGAAGAATCAAATCCAATGGTGGATGTAGAGCAACTCCCATAATCTGGATGAAAAGGGAATCCAAATCTAAATTCATGTCTTAGAATACAACTATGGTGTCTTCATGTTGGAAAAAGATGTCTCCTCCAAATCAAGAATTGAATGTCCAATCAAAGAAGTTAAACTAGGAAAGGAAAGATACTAAACTACATTTGAAAATAGTAAATATTTGATGACATTACTACCATCAAAGAGGAGAGATAAACCATCAAATGTGTCCTCCAAATCTAAAATGTGACACTCCAAAAACAAGGATGAAATGTTTGATAAATAGGAATCCCAATGTGGTGGATTAGGAAGACTGAAATGATCTTGTTGCAAAGAATCATTGGAATCTCTCAAGGAAGCAACACTGAACTCTGAATTAGTAATAAGTGATATGATGGATTAGTGTTCTTTATAGGAGGAGAAGGAGAAGCGAGATAAGTCTCTATGTCATCACAATGATCAAGACCTCTTAGATATCCAAGCTCCTCTTCTATATCATCATCAAAGGGTAGATTATTTGCATCATCAAAGGGTATAAGACTATCCAAAATAAAATCAACAGAGAATGGAGAGAGGTGTGTGTCTCCATATCCCAAATTTTGGTCCAAAGAGTGTGTGGACACTCAATATGTGAGATGGAACACATAGTGTCAACATCAACACTGGAACAAATCAATCCTAGGACATGATCATTTCTAATACCTGATGCATATTTCCTCTAAGCTGTATTTGGTTTAGGTATGAGTCGATAAAGATAAGGTAAAAGTTTAAGCCACTTGCAATGTGTCAAGATGCCTTTTTACCAAGAGTCATAATTATCCTTATTCAAGGTTACCATAGAAGGATGAACAGAAAAACCAATGATATCTCCTCAAATAAATTAGATTAGAGATCAAAACATTCAATACATATCAATGTTGATAAATGAATCCCACCCAAGAAATAGAACCTTTCCAAGTGCCAAAGTGTCTAGGATATCAACTAGAATGTAAATAATTGACAAACTAAATAAAATATATCTAGGGCTGAATCTGGAAAAATTACATGGATAGCTGTGTAGAGCTCCTCAATACCTTTCCAATGCTACAAGAATCACAAAAAATGGATATTATGGAAAAATGTTATGAGCTTAAAGGATAAAATGGATGATTAGACTTAAAACAACAATAGACTTCACTTAGAAAAAATACTAGGACCATTGGAAAGTGCTCAGAACCAGCTTTTCGGTGCTTATTTGTTTGCAAATTTTTGATACCATATGTGCAAGATATGGATCTTAGAAAAAATAGGTACCTTAGCAATGCTAAATGGAGGCAAGCGACCCTTTAGTGGCAGCTAGGCAGAGTCTAGGAGGCCTTGATGATGTAGGCCAAGTGGCAATGGTAGATCTTATGATTTTTTCTAGCTAAGCAGTGATGGGAAAGCAGAGCCGCTAGTTTGAGTGTCCAGGCATTGTAGTATTTAAGGTGATGATCTCTAGTGGTAGAGGTAGGATGGTCCACTAAGGGTGGTGGTTTAAGGTGGAAACCTAGATGAGTAATGGATTGTGCTGCTTTTAAGCTCTCGTAGTTGGCAATGACCTAGGGCCAGTAGTGATATGACTATGGCCTACATTTGGAAACTCCTGCTTGTGCCTTTAACTGCTAAAAATTTCTATTGACTACCAGTTAGTGACCATTGGTTTAAAAAAACTTGCCAACCCTTGCACAACACTAACAGATGATGATGACAGCTAGGATATTAACCACCAAAAATCAATTGTGACTATTGGATATTTGCAAAGACTACCTTATTTTTTTTTACTAACTAGTTGATGATGTAGGATGATGCACGCATGCAACCATATGGTATGGATCCATATGGATATGTATGGATTTTGTATGATTTGTATAGAATATTCTATGACCTAAAGTGTGGATGCATCATTGTAAATATTATCTAACTTCTTTAACTATTTGTTCAATTCTTTTTCACCATTTCATCATTTGATCTTTTAGCTTCTTCTTTTCTTGGTCCCAATTGCCAATTTGTCTAAGTAAATTTTGTACTACATCCTCCAATTGCTTTGTTATTTTAGTTAAGGAATCAAATTGAATTTGTGGTTGCATCTGCTATATTATTTTAAGCAAATTGTCCATGCTTTCCTCTATGGATACATATTTCTATATCAAGTATTGTTTAACACTACTTGTAAACACTTCACTAATATTCAATTTATGAAGTGGGAAAATTTTAGTGAAGTCCACTTGTGGCCCTGTTGGTGTGTTGGTGAACAAATTGAGGCTCATAGTAACTACTAGAGATATCTATTTTTGTTTTTCCATGTATTCCCTTATCTTGGCTATTGGGTCATTGGTTGGTTGTCTTCCTATAGTTATTAGTATATATTTAATTTTTCATTCTTCTGCCTACTCTAGCTTCTCTCCCCCTTCTTAACTTGAGAATATCCCTCGATCTCATCTTTTGTTAATTTCTCTTCCTTGAACTACTTTGTGCTCACCGCTTGGCCTATTTTTTCCACATCTATATCATCTCTAAGTTCTAGTTCCTTCTCTTCTTCTATTGGAACTTGTTCTCCTTGTATATCTTCTATATGTAGTTGAGGTTGTTCTATATGTGATGAAGTGGTAGCTTGAGTTTTACCCTTGTCCTGTTTCTCCTTAAGTACTATTTGATTGGCCTTCTTAGTTATAGAAACCACCTCCTCATATAATTTCTTTTCTAGTTTTTCATTCTACAAGTTGTTCATCAAAATATCTACTAAATGTTTGGTTCATAGTTCCTGATCTTGAAGGGATTGTACCTAATAGAGAATTTTAGGTGATAGATTTAGCTCAGTGACTATCTTCTCCATACCTTGACTCTTAAGAGAAATACCAATTTTGTAGGCTTCTTCTCTTTTTGTAGTTATTTCCTTTTGTAGTATGTTCACCATTTCTATCGGAAACTCCTTAGTGATTTGTTTGAATGTATTGGGGTTTGTAGAGAAAAAAAACAAGGCTTCTTTTATGATCTATTTGTTGGGTGTAATGGTTCAAGATGTTTCTACTTCCAAGTGTTTGCCTTTTGTGGATAGAGATCTGAGTAAATTTTTCCCATCTAATACTTGGTATGTTGTCTTAGTTCTTACCTTCTCTTCTACCACCTTGCTTTGTGTGACCTTTTTCTACATGGTGAAGTTATTTTTGTATCTTCCTTTTATATTTATTTCTCTTCTTTTGAGGAATTTTATCATATTGCACAAGTCCTTTATGTGCCTTCTATTTTTGTCATTTTGTCTTAAATTTTGGTTGCTTTTCTATCTTCCTTTTTGTGAACTCATTTATAAGAGAGTTTGTGGTTTCTTCTAGTGGTATTTTTTGTGGTGAGGGGGTTGATTCTATATCAATACATTCTTCGACCAACTCCTTCATTTTGTTACCTTTCCTTTCATATTGTTGTTTTCTTTTTCTAATTATTCCCTGACCAACTGTTTCTATGTTTTGGAATCTTTCACAACAAGATTTTCTTTTTGTAGTTGTGTAGCTCTGCTCAAATATCCTAAGTGTTATGGTATTGCAATGTCCCAACCTTATGCTTAAGACATTAATGGACAAAAACTAAGCAAATAATTTTTTTGTAATACAAAAGTGGCATTAAGCAACCCACACAACACTACTACATGCCCAAGGTGTCATAACAACATGTAATGACACACTTAGCATGCAAACCAATGCATGATGCAAGGTAACACAAGTAGAAGACTTTAAAAAACCATGGCTGGCACAAAAAATGAGATAAGGAGGAGAGCTAGGATTCCCAAGGTCATTGAAAAATCCTTACAACAATATCTCTGCTAGACCATCCCTTAGCTATCTCGGAGCTATAGAAAGAAAAAGGTCAAAACTTCCACAGTTTAGTCTTCAGGGAAGATTTGCAATAGTTTGGACTTTTTTCCAACCTTGCAACTCAACTTAGCAATTTAGACTTGCATTTCAGGTTTCTTTCCCATGTTACAACTAAGCCTAACACTGCTTAGACTTCAATATCAGGCTACAATTCGCGGCCTACAACATCTTCTTGTGTTTCACAAAATAGTTGAGAGCAAATCTAAGCTGCAATAGACAAACACAATACGCAGTAGTATATCGGGCTCTTACATGAATAGTAGAACCATTTTCATTAATAACATGCAGGAAGCTTACAGAGATGTTCATCTTTTACAATGCTCGCTATAAGCCTCATAGCTGAGGACTTTACAGAGTAATACAACTAAGCTTAAAGCTTTTACAACACTTTAACTTCTATGGAAGTTATTGACATTACTGACTTTACTACAGACACTTAAGACTAAATTTTCATACGACTCAAGACTAGAACTCTTCTCACTGACTTCACTCGCCAAGAATTGGTTGAAGAATGCAGGCGGCCCGGTCGGCTTTATAGGCAGGAGCGGGCAGATCTTTTAACCTCGACTTCATAATTCTGTGAAATCTATCAATAGAAGAGTGACACGAAGACGCTTCTTATCCGAAGAGTATCCCATGTGAAGAAAGTCTTCCGGTGAGACCCAATTACTCGTGAACAAGATAAGAAGGAAACGACCGACACAACTTTACAGGACATCCTTTTGGGCCCAAGAGGAATAACTTGGCCTCTCGATAAGGTAGAGAGGTAACCCCTTTACAACGTGGTAGGGTCCACGCCTTATCTTTAATCACGAGGAGATAAGATTCCTCGATAAGTGACAAGCCCACTTATTAGCTAAGACCCCGTGCTGTCGGTGGATAGATCATCATTATGATTCCAGGCGCACAACTCACAAAATGCTTTATTTGGATGATCACATGTCGGTTGTCTATTCGGACTACTAGGAGGGACCCTTGGGTCATCCACTGAATGATCTTCACAGTTGTAACAGGTCTGAGATGAGGCATGAGGTATGCATCCGGTCATCAACTGCGGTTCACCTTCTTTCCACATGATAGTCATCACCTTGAGTTTATACGGTCCATAGATTCCTCTTGTCATGACCATGGGTGACACTTCATTCATTCTATACGTCTTCACATGAATCCAGATGGGAACCTGATGAGCATAGAAGTATCTAATTTGATTCTTCACCGTCCAATGCTCAAAGACTGATTCAGGTCCACAGGGTCCATACTGCTGAGCTATATACCTATTAATGCATGTATCTTCTCTAGAATTAAATGCTAATTTAAAGATACATCCAGTATATGTAGTTGTGTTATGGAAATTTAAATTCTCAGCAGGAGGATATGGTCCAGAGAATAAATCTCTAATTAACTCTTTACCTTCTTCGAAGTTTAACCATTCCTCTGGTTTTCCTATAGCTGGATTATTAAAACAAACTGGAAGACTGAAATCACCACACCAGTTGTTTAAAACATGCCCTATATCAGGATCAACTGGTTCTGCTTCAGCACCAAACTGAAAGAAGGGAATTTCTGTCCATATACCTGGAGATGTTAGCAACAATTTGGCTTTTAACATTTTATATCGATCATACAGAAAATCATTAGCCATTCTGAAATTGTGAAGATCTCTCCTTGAGAATGGGTTAGCGCTCCATTCATTGCGACTGAGTTCATGCCATCGTTGTTCCCTGATTCGAATATGCATGACTCTTACATTACCTTTTACCTGTCTATTTGTTCCTTCTGGTTCTGGTTCTTCATGGCCTTCTCTTGAAACAAAATCAGCAATTATATTCTCAGCTCCTGGAATATGAACACAATCAAATTCGTAAGTGCATAAAAGCTGAGCCCACCTTAATAATCTTCCTCTTACTACTTTATTTCGTGATTCTTTCTTGAAGAATCCTCTGAGGTTCTGCAAATCACTTTTTAGTAAAAACCTTTTATCAGCTATGAACATTTGAAATGCTTGAAAGGTATTTACTACTGCAAGAATCTCCTTGTGTGTGCTATGATAATCCTTTTCAGAACAATGGAAACTCCCTGAGACAGTCCGAACTATTTGGCCTTTATCCTTTGGATTATAGTCAGGAGTTTGCTGTTCTCTTAATACACCTGCCCATGCAAATTCACTTGCATCTGTTTCAACTATCTTGTATCTTGGACCAGGTAACTTTAAGGGTGGTAATTTAGCACACTTATCTTTGATATTCTAGATTAATCTATCATGAAGAGGACTCCATGGTGGAGGATGTTTGCCTAAGAGTTTATTCAACTCTAGACGATCTTCTGCTAATTTGTAGTAGAAACCAGAAATATAGTTTACTAAACCCAAAAACCGCTGCAACTCTTTGACTGTTGTGACAGGTAGGTTTCTGATTTTTGTGAGAATATGTTCTTGTACCTCCATTCTCCCCCCCGAAAGAAGCTTGTTCCCGATGAAAACAAGTTCAGGAACTGCAAAGACTGACTTGGACGGGTTGACAGCTAAACCATTATGCTGACATACAGATAAAAATACTCGGAGGTGATCAAGATGAGCTGCCATATCTTGGCTAAAGACTAGGATATCATCAATATAAGGCTGAATAAACTTGGCATGAGGCCTGAACAGGATATCCATTTTTTGTTGAAAGATAGAAGGAGCTGTTTTAATGCCAAAGGGTAAGACAGTCCATTCATATAAACCTTGAGGTACAGAGAAGGCTGTCTTATAGTAATCTTCAGTGCGAAGATTAATTTGCCAATATCCTTTGGTCAAATCAAACTTGGAATATACATGGCTACCTTGGATTACTTGCCAGATATGGTCTTTACTAGGAATCGGATGTCTATGGTCTATCAGACAATCATTGAGGGGTTTGTAATTAACAACAAGGCATTTTTCAGGCAATTCTACTCCTCTTTCATCTACTTTAGGTACATACATGGCATGGCATGAGAAAGGAGAGTCTGAAACCCGAATAAGACCTAAGGCTTCAAGTTCGGCTACTTCTTTAGCACAAATTTGGACTTCAGTAGAACTCATTAACATATAATTTGCTTTTGCTTTGGGAAGAAGTTCCTTACCTTTAGCGTCTCTTTTTAAGGGCAAACTGCAAGTAAGAGAGCGTTGGAATTTCTTCAGATCCTTCGTCATCACAGTAGCAGCAAATATTTCCTTTATCTGTTTGAGTTCTTCATTTCGTTCTTGGAACTGCTGATGAAGCCAAACCTGATTGACAGGTCGTTTCTGCTTATCATCCTTCTGTATTCTTGAGAAGGAGGTTGGTTGATAAATGCGAGGTAACTGATACAACCCTTTAAAAGTTAAGAAATATTGCTCTATAATGAATGGTTGCCATTCACTTAGAGTTTTACTGCCAATCACTCCATCATAATCTTCAACTTCAAAATGAACAAAAATAGTATTTGAAGGTTTTTCTTCAAAACCCAATTGAACTGGAGCAATACAAAATTGATGGCTAAAAGATTTCTCGTTATTACCAAAAGTAATATCAGTTTTTCCATCTCTCCATGCATCTTCTGGAAATGCATTTCTTCTTGCAATATTTAAATCTGCACCAGTATCAATTAGAAAAGCTAGAGGATACGCTTGAATACCTGGGAACTTTATTAGTAGAACTGCTCCCGGACACTGTGTGGTAGCTTTTGGATGCTCGGTAGGTATTCTTAATCACACTCAATTTTCCTCTGCTGCCTTGACCCTTTTCTAGAAAGACTTCTCAAACTGGGCTTCCTTCAAAAGCTTCATTTGAAAGATATTGCAAGGGATCTTCCTATGGTTCACTCTTGATTACAAGAGCGCTTTGCTTCACAAGAGGACTGTATGGCTTCTCTTCACAGAATAGAGACTTCTCTGTGCTAGTGACTTGCTCAGACATTTTCACACCAGAAATAGAATTAAATCTATTTATATATAATTCTAATTCTCTTGTAGATTCTTCAATATTCTGCTCTTCTGCTTCTTCTGTGGTAAGAATTTCTACCTCTTCTTGGGCTTGAGATAATACCTTGTCAAGAAATTCTAGTCGATGACGACGCCACAATCTTCTCGCCATACTGCCTGGACTAGGGGCTTCCAAAAGTCCCTTTTGTTCAATCGGAGTGGTTGCTGTTACCACTGATTCTGTAGGACCAGTCTCTCGAAGAGAGGCTACTGAGGCTCTTGGCTGATTGTACCATGGTGAAGGTCTATATCCATGGGATGATCCTGGACCGCGAGGTATACCGCCAAATGATCTACCTCTTGCTTGATACGGACGAGGATCCATGTATTCATACTAGAATTCTTCTTGCACAGGTCTGGCTGGAGGCTTGACCACTTTAGGTTGTAGCAAATAATATTTTCGGCTTTTCAATTGCTCAAGCCGGGCCTTCAGCTTCTTCCAGGTCTCTTGACCCATATTCATTTCCTTGAGCTGCTACTCAATGTGCAAGATTTCACCAATAATTTGATCTAGTTCTGAAGAAGATCCTTTCATCATTCTGTAATAGAATGAGACCTCAGAAGCATCAGAATTATCTTCTGAATCTGAATTGGCACTGGGCTGCTGCTCAGCCTTCATCCATTTCACTAGAGCTTGCTCTTCGCGGGCTGACTGATAATCTTCTTCTGATTCTGAGTCAGAAGATTCAGGACTGGAGATGACTATATCCTCTGAGTCTGAAGGATAGGCATTTATATAGTCATATTCTTCCACTGAGATTCCTGCGCTCTTAGCTGCACGAATCTTTGCTTTACCTTTCTTTTTATCCTTTTTAGGACATTTGTTGGCATAGTGCTCACCTTTACAGATGTAGCACATTGGTTTTCGCTTAGAACCACCTTTCTTTCTTTTGTCTTTCTTACGAAAGAATCCCTTTTTCCTTTTAGGAAAGTGGTCTCTTTTCTTTTTCTTTTTGAACAAACTTTTCTCTTTCCGACATGGCTTGCATTCTAAGTCTTCATCATCAAAGGAAGACAGCTTGTAACACACCGCTGATGATAAAAGAGGTTGCACCTTTTTCTTTTCCTTTTTCTCTTTAACCTCGTCACAAATTTCTGCATTAATTTGTTCCAGAAATTGAACTAACTGAGGAAAGGTTAGTTCCTTCATGTTGGTCTTATCATGCAACAAATTCTCTAAAACTTTCTTATGATAAAAGTCACCAATAGTGTTACCAAAACTTTTTAGGAAAGTTGTATACATGAGTTCATGGTTTTGCTCTTGTCCTGAGAAATAGAAATGCTCATACTGTTTCTTACAGTAGTTCTTGAAATTTCTAAAGTCTTTGCATTTCCCTTTCATAAACTTTTGATAAGAGAGTTGTTCTAAGACATCTCTTTTACCAACAAACATTCTTGCTAATTGAGCACAAACTTGATCTGTGCCGCTATCTAGCAATACTTCTCTAAAATCATTATCCAACTTATCCCAAACTATCCTGGCCATACCTATCATAGAATTCAGGGCTTGCTTGATGACTTCCTTTTCTTCTGCATCAGGATTAGTGGATAAATAATTGGTGATCCATGATCTCATTGCATCAATGCCTCGGGCATTCTCCACTTCTTCAAACTTATCAAAATTAACCAATGGTGGAGTATCAGCTTTGTAAGATTGAATATTTTTGAATGGATCATTAGTTGGATATGGAGAGATGGAAAAACTGATATTACTTTTGGTAATAATGAGAAATCTTTTAGCCATCAATTTTGTATTGCTCCAGTTCAATTGGGTTTTGAAGAAAAACCTTCAAATACTATTTTTGTTCATTTTGAAGTTGAAGACTATGATGGAGTAATTGGCAGTAACACTCTAAGTGAATGGCAACCATTCATTATAGAGCAAGATTTCTTAACTTTCAAAGGGTTATATCAGTTACCTCGCATTTATCAACCGACTTCCTTCTCAAGAATTTAGAAGGATGATAAGCAGAAACGACCTGTCAATCAGGTTTGGCTTCATTAGCAGTTCCAAGAACGAAATGAAGAACTCAAACAGATAAAGGAAATATTTGCTGCTACTGTGATGACGAAGGATCTGAAGAAATTCCAACACGCTCTTACTTGCAGTTTGCCCTTAAAAAGAGACGCTGAAGGAGCTGAGAATATAATTGCTGATTTTGTTTCAAGAGAAGGCCATGATCTGGAACCAGAACCAGAACCAGAACCAGAAGGAACAAATAGACAGGTAAAAGGTAATGTAAGAGTCATGCATATTCGAATCAGGGAACAACGATGGCATGAACTCAGTCGCAATGAATGGAGCGCTAACCCATTCTCAAGGAGAGATCTTCACAATTTCAGAATGGCTAATGATTTTCTGTATGATCGATATAAAATGTTAAAAGCCAAATTGTTGCTAACATCTCCAGGTATATGGACAGAAATTCCCTTCTTTCAGTTTGGTGCTGAAGTAGAACCAGTTGATCCTGATATAGGGCATGTTTTAAACAACTGGTGTGGTGATTTCAGTCTTCCAGTTTGTTTTAATAATCCAGCTATAGGAAAACCAGAGGAATGGTTAAACTTTGAAGAAGGTAAAGAGTTAATTAGAGATTTATTCTCTGGACCATATCCTCCTGCTGAGAATTTGAATTTCCGTAACACAACTGCATATACTGGATGTATCTTTAAATTAACATTTAATTCTGGAGAAGATACATGCATTAATAGGTATATAGCTCAGTAGTATGGACCCTGTGGACCTGAATCAGTCTTTGAGCATTGGACGGTGAAAAATTGAATTAGATATTTCTATGCTCATCAGGTTCCCATCTGGATTCATGTGAAGACGTATAGAATGAATGAAGTGTCACCCATGGTCATGACAAGAGGAATCTATGGACCGTATAAACTCAAGGTGATGACTATCATGTGGAAAGAAGGTGAACTGCAGTTGATGACCGGATGCATACCGCATGCCTCATCTCAGACCTGTTACAACTGTGAAGATCATTCAGTGGATGACCCAAGGGTCCCTCCTAGTAGTCTGAACAGACAACCGACATGTGATCATCCAAATAAAGCATTTTGTGAGTTGTGCGCCTGGAATCATAATGATGATCTATCCACCGACAGCACGGGGTCTTAGCTAATAAGTGGGCTTGTCACTTATCGAGGAATCTTATCTCCTCGTGATTAAAGATAAGGCGTGGACCCTACCACGTTGTAAAGGGGTTACCTCTCTACCTTATCGAGAGGCCAAGTTATTCCTCTTGGGCCCAAAAGGATGTCCTGTAAAGTTGTGTCGGTCGTTTCCTTCTTATCTTGTTCACGAGTAATTGGGTCCCACTGGAAGACTTTCTTCACACGGGATACTCTTCGGATAAGAAGCGTCTTTGTGTCACTCTTCTATTGACAGATTTCACAGAATTATGAAGTCGGGGTTAAAAGATCTGCCCGCTTCTGCCTATAAAGCCGACCGGGCCGCCTGCATTCTTCAACCAATTCTTGGCGAGTGAAGTCAGTGAGAAGAGTTCGAGTCTTGAGTCATATGCAAATTTAGTCTTAAGTGTCTGTAGTAAAGTTAGTAATGTCAATAACTTCCATAGAAGTTAAAGTGTTGTAAAAACTTTAAGTTTAGTTGTATTACTCTGTTAAAGTCCTCAGTTATGAGGCTTATAGCGAGCATTATAAAAGATGAACATCTCTGTAAGCTTCCTGCATGTTATTAATGAAAATGGTTCTACTATTCATGTAAGAGCCCGATATACTACTGCGTATTGTGTTTGTCTATTGCAGCTTAGATTTGGTATCAGAGCCTCTGGTGATGATATTGTTGTCTGTTGTTTACGTTGTTGTCTAACGGTAACTCCCTTCAATCTTGAAAATCTGTAAAGCTCCTTTATTGTCTCCTTGTATTGACTCAGGCCGTCGTAACTGTTGTAAGTCCCGAAGAGTAAGTCCCGTCGAAGCCGGTGTTGGCATAAGGGCAGTAAGGGCAGTAATCTGGTCTTTAGAGCGAAGGTTCGAGCGAAGTTTGAGCGCAGATGGATCCCTCATCTTCTTCTTCTTCCCAGGCGAAGGACAACAGTTTTTTTGACATGACTGTAGAGCGGAACTCAGAGGTTAGGTTCACCAACTTCTTTGTGAATAATGAAAGTTGTTTTAGTACTGTGTCTGAGTTTGGTAATTGCATAGATGATATAGAAAATTATGCAATAGCTCCTGTAGATGAGAAGCCTTTTAAAGTTCCAAAAATCCCACCTCACGAAATTTATCGTGATATACCCAAGAGTGTTGTAGATATGTTTAATAATAAGTCTATAGGTTTAAAGGATTGGTTTAGATATAAGTCTTCACTCAATTGCCATGTTGCAGAACTTTCTCATGTTGTCAAAGGTGGAAACGAAGGAAAGTTAAATATTTTTACAGATGAATTGATTAAGAAATTTAGAAAGAAAGCTTTAGAAAGCAAAAAGAATCCTCAGTTTATGCATCTTTCTTATATCAGAATAGGCATATGCGGACACTACCGTAAAGGTTTGCCTATCATTGTTCTTATGATGTTAAAAGATGCAAGGTTCTATAAGTTGTCCCATTCCTTACTAGGTGCAGGTTGCGATTCAATGGCCAAAGGTCCTATCTTTGTAGACTGTCTCTTAGACTACCCAGTGAGTCTGTTAGATGGTAACCTCAAAGATGTCCTAGAATATAAATTTAAGACAATGAACTTATTCATGAAAAAAGATTCAGTTGATCATTCACTGATCTTTCTAGTTCATTACAGACTATATGACAAGGTCATACCTTTAATGGTCAACCCTAGAAACCCGCATGAAAGAGGCATAGATGGTTTGTCTACCATCTGGAGTTCTTCTAGTAATACTACCAAGTTGACAGTCCCAAAAATTGTAAGGCATAAAGTCTTGAAGATGCCGGAAGAATGGGCTATGGAATTATGGGAACAAGATAATATTACTGAGGTTGAACAAGAAAAGAATCCCCAGTTGAAAGGAATTTCACTGGAAGAAATAGATGATCAGGCTGTGATCAAGTTTGGAAGTTCCAACACAAATGTTAGTCGACCCCTCCTCCGAGGATAGTCTTCCTCTTCCAAAACTTTATCCAAGGATGTACCTTTTAATTATAATGAGCCTACTCCATCTATTTTGCCAAAGTCTCAAAGTGTCCGTTTGCAACCGTCCCAAGGTTTTGAAAATCTATTCCGAATACCCTCTGTATCACATCAGTCATTCTTTCAAAATAAAGCTTCCCAGCAAAGTTGCAGTCATTCCAAATATTCTATACTACAAAATGGTTTATACCAGTGTGAAGATTGTTCTTTTGTCTTCCCACCTAAAACTGCCAAGATTAGGATGATGAGTGGTGTCAAGTTATTTTCGGAATACTCTGTAGCAATGCCAGAGAATAGTATCTCTGTTGTGGATACTCAGGTAGTGGATAACCCTGGTGGAACCTGTACAATACCAGGCCGAATTCCACCATTTCATGATTTCATGTTGTTAGATACTTCTGGCAAGTACAAAGCTAAGTGTTGGCCTTTACATGTCACACCTCTCGGTGATAATGCCCCAAGTCAGAGTCATTTATTAAATTGGGCAAATCTTTGTCTTAGAAAATCTCTATTGCTGCAAGAAGATCGTAGAATATGGGAAGATCTTGAAGCAATCAAATATGAGAAACATTTCCAAAGTATGCAGGCCAATAGCCATTCCTTAATTTCTACACTTGAAAAGATTGAGAAAAGGTTAACTCAGGAATGGGTTGATAAAGTAGAAACTGCACTCAGAGAGTTAAAAGAGCAGTATCAAGATTTTCGGCATAAAGTGGAAATCTGGAAAATTGAAAGAGAAGCAGCTATGGCAAGACAAAGAGATTTAGTTCTCAAGGTCAGGCAAGAAATTAAAGCAGACTGTGATGTTCTAAGCTCACAGTTAGGAACAACCAATGTCCAAATAAGACATAATGGACAAAGGTTGCAAGAAATTTCTGAGGAAGTTCATTCTCTGACGAACTCTCAGATAAGAATTGTTGACTCACTCCGAGTTGAGTCCCAGGAAACTAGGGAAGCCATTTCTGCGGAATCCAATTCC
This sequence comes from Cunninghamia lanceolata, assembly GCA_027924645.1. Lineage (NCBI taxonomy): Eukaryota > Viridiplantae > Streptophyta > Pinopsida > Cupressales > Cupressaceae > Cunninghamia > Cunninghamia lanceolata. Next base: position 187,982 of record BSBN01001629.1, on the reverse strand, counting down.
ATTCAATTGGCTATGAGAAAACAAGCTACTGAAAGAGCTGTTAAATTTAAAAGTTTCCCTAGTAATGCTACTACATATCTCCAAGCTCAATACAAAGGCCCTAGGCTCCTTACCAAGGTTCCTCCTACTCCAGAGCCTTTCCGATATGATCCTGCTAGTGGTCAGTTAATCTCAACACAACTCCCTACGTCTGAGGTTCCTCCTACAACGACGGTTCCTCCTCCTCAAGGGACTGTGTTAATGGCATGGGGGTCAGGTGCTTTTCCATATCCAACTAATGATCCATTTAAAAATATTCAATCTTACAAAGCTGATACTCCACCATTGGTTAATTTTGATAAGTTTGAAGAAGTGGAGAATGCCCGAGGCATTGATACAATGAGATCATGGATCACCAATTATTTATCCACTAATCCTGATGCATAAGAAAAGGAAGTCATCAAGCAAGCCCTGAATTCTATGACAGGTATGGCCAGGATAGTTTGGGATAAGTTGGATAATGATTTTAGAGAAGTATTGCTAGATAGCGGCACAGATCAAGTTTGTGCTCAATTAGCAAGAATGTTTGTTGGTAAAAGAGATGTCTTAGAACAACTCTCTTATCAAAAGTTTATGAAAGGGAAATGCAAAGACTTTAGAAATTTCAAGAACTACTGTAAGAAACAGTATGAGCATTTCTATTTCTCAGGACAAGAGCAAAACCATGAACTCATGTATACAACTTTTCTAAAAAGTTTTGGTAACACTATTGGTGATTTTTATCATAAGAAAGTTTTAGAGAATTTGTTGCATGATAAGACCGACATGAAGGAACTAACCTTTCCTCAGTTAGTTCAATTTCTGGAACAAATTAATGCAGAAATTTGTGACGAGGTTAAAGAGAAAAAGGAAAAGAAAAAGGTGCAACCTCTTTTGTCATCAGCAGTGTGTTACAAGCTGTCTTCCTTTGATGATGAAGACTTAGAATGCAAGCCATGTCGGAAAGAGAAAAGTTTGTTCAAGAAGAAAAAGAAAAGAGACCACTTTCCTAAAAGGAAAAAAGGATTCTTTCGTAAGAAAGACAAAAGAAAGAAAGGTGGTTCTAAGCGAAAACCAGTGTGCTACATCTGTAAAGGTGAGCACTATGCCAACAAATGTCCTAAAAAGGATAAAAAGAAAGGTAAAGCAAAGATTCGTGCAGCTAAGAGCGCAGGAATCTCAGTGGAAGAATATGACTATATAAATGCCTATTGTTCAGACTCAGAGGATATAGTCATTTCCAGTCCTGAATCTTCTGACTCAGAATCAGAAGAAGATTATCAGTCAGCCCGCGAAGAGCAGGCCCTAGTGAAATTGATGAAGGCTGAGCAGCAGCCCAGTGCCAGTTTAGATTCAGAAGATAATTCTGATGCTTCTGAGGTCTCATTCTATTACAGAATGATGAAAGGATCTTCTTCAGAACTAGATCAAATTATTGGTGAAATCTTGCACATTGAGCAACAGCTCAAGGAAATGAATATGGGTCAAGAGACCTGGAAGAAGCTGAAGGCTCGGCTTGAGCAATTGAAAAGCCGAAAATATTATTTGCTACAACCTAAAGTGGTCAAGCCTCCAGCCAGACCTGTGCAAGAAGAATTCCAGTATGAATACATGGATCCTCATCCATATCAAGCAAGAGGTAGATCATTTGGCGGTATACCTCGCGGTCTGGGATCATCCCATGGATACAGACCTTCACCATGGTACAATCAGCCAAGAGCCTCAGTAGCCACTCTTCGAGAGACTGGTCCTACAGAATCAGTGGTAACAGCAACCACTCCAATTGAACAAAAGGGACTTTTGGAAGCCCCTAGTCCAGGCAGTATGGCGAGAAGATTGTGGCGTCGTCATCGATTAGAATTTCTTGACAAGGTATTATCTCAAGCCCAAGAAGAGGTAGAAATTCTTACCACAGAAGAAGCAGAAGAACAGAATATTGAAGAATCTACAAGAGAATTAGAACTATATATAAATAGATTTAATTCTGTTTCTGGTGTAAAATTGTCTGAGCAAGTCACTAGTACAGAGAAGTCTCTGTTCTGTGAAGAGAAGCCATACAGTCCTCTTGTGAAGCAAAGCGCTCTTGTAATCAAGAGTGAACCAGAGGAAGATCCCTTGCAATATCTTTCAAATGAAGCTTTTGAAGGAAGCCCAGTTCGAGAAGTCTTTCCAGAAAAGGGTCAAGGTAGCAGAGGAAAATTGAGTGTGATTAAGAATACCTACCGAGCATCCAAAGCTACCACACAGTGTCCGGGAGCAGTTCTACTAATAAAGTTCCCAGGTATTCAAGCATATCCTCTAGCTTTTCTGATTGATACTGGTGCAGATTTAAATATTGCAAGAAGAAATGCATTTCCAGAAGATGCATGGAGAGATGGAAAAACTGATATTACTTTTGGTAATAATGAGAAATCTTTTAGCCATCAATTTTGTAAGTGCATAAAAGCTGAGCCCACCTTAATAATCTTCCTCTTACTACTTTATTTCGTGATTCTTTCTTGAAGAATCCTCTGAGGTTCTGCAAATCACACACTACAAGGTGTGAAGAGACTTTGATCCTTAGGGCTTAGGTTGACTTCAGACTTTGGGGTCTAACTGCAACATGCAATTCAGACTTCAATCCTGAAAAGGAACTTACAATATGCAAAAACCCAATGAAAGTTTGGAATAGGACATCTTTGAGGGTTTAGGTTTTGGGGTCTCATTTACAAAAGTAACTTGTAAAGTGTCAGGTCATCTTTGAACCTTGATCCCCTAGATAACTCTAACTCTAGAGACTGGCTGTAACTTGCACCTTGCAATGTGCAAAAAAACTCTAAACTTTTAACCTCTTTCTCTCTTGAGTTTTGGAGACTGATTGCAACTTGCAATGATAGAACTCTCACCCATGCAATGATAGAACTCTCACCCATTATGTGGGCACAATACAATCCAACATATAATCATATCATTGAGTAAGAGTATCAAATGCAAAATAGGACTCCAATGTCCCAATTTAACCATATCTACACATAGTATAAATTTCATGACATGATAATTTCCATCCAACATAAGGATCAAATTTCAACCAAATGAGATCATAACATAATTACAAGTTAGAGGCTTCTTCCCAAACATGGAAGGATCACACTCTAATACATTGATACAAAGAATATTATTACATCAATAATGAACTACCTCCAAGGGGCTCCAATAATCACAAAGCATAACATGAATACCACAAGAATGTTAAACAAGGAACTCTTCCATCCCCCAAGAGATCTTCAAGAATGGACCAATGGGGAATGTTACCCACCTCACAACCATATTAGAATCGTCGAGCACAATAGATGTCTATGTCACTCTAGGCAACCCCCAGCTATGGAAAAGAAGATCATGGATACACCACTATCAAGGCCAAGGCTTGCACACATACAAAGAGTCTCAATAAAGGCACCAACACTTAGACAAGAGTCATACAAAGTTGGCATCACACACACATCACTTAGCATAATGAAATATATCTCATCCACACAAATACACTAACATGCAACAATCACATAAGCATATACATATGCATGATCACAGTCACTTTGAATGTAAAATCCAATTGAGGAGAAGGATGATAATTCTAGGAAAAGGACAAGGAGAATCATCACACATAGCATGATGGTTATGGAGAATTACAACATTCACTACATATTAGAGTTATGACACGCCCTTCACACTATGACCAAATCTTTGTAGACATTCACATCATAGGGGAGCTATATCACATTTTCACTTGATTAAAAACTCTCCACCTGTTTGTTCCATCGATCCCTTTGTATCTTGACAACATGGTTGAGAGCCACTCCTTTCCAATCCTATACCTCAATCCTAACAATCCAATGTCCCAAATTTACAGTTTGGATATGGCACGAAAATCAATACAAAAAAATATGATACATTGCCAAAAGATGCATAATTCTCAAATATCAAGGAGACAATTCATTTCACAAAATAATTCATTCATTTTAGGTCTAAAATGTGAATTTCATGTATTTTTCCGAAAACCAAAAACCATAAAATATCCCAAGGTCTCCATTAATGGAGTCAGGATGCAACCTTCAAAATTTCCAAAAAATTCTAACTTTAAAATTAAGAAAAATTTTCAAATTTCAAGAGCACCCTTTTGATCAAAAAATGCACACCAACCTACTTCTTCAATTAAATTTTCTAAATTTCAACAAACATGGATTTTAGAAAATTTTGCCATAACTTGGCCTCAAAATACCCATTTAAAAAAATTTAAAATAGAAAATCAAACTACAAATTGCAATCCTAAATCATTCCTATAGAATGATGCCATATGACTCTACCTAATACGGACATGGCAAAAGGAAGAAACTTTATTTAAAATGCAAATTTAAATTAAGAAAGATACCTTCCTTCTCAAGTTCAAACAATGGAGGAGAGCCCTTTTCATGAACACACTCCAAGTAATCTTTTCCTTTCACAAGCAATCACCAAGCTCCACCAAAATCACTCCAATCAATCTAAGATTTTCCTCCAAATCTATTTTTTTTAAAAAGGGAAGATAGAGAGAGAGGGTTTGAGCAAGAAAACACAAAAATGCAAAGTGAGTAAAAAGTTGTCTCCTTTTTCCTTTTATATTTTTCCTTCTATTTATTTTTCCCTTTTCTCATTTTCTATTTGCAATATATTTCCAAAATTCCTTTTTTTTTTGAAAGAATAGATATTTTAAATAAAACATATGGATTTCCTTTTTCAACATTCACCTTCCAAAACACACATTTCCAATAATAAATAAAACAATAAATTGATTAAATAACTATACACTAATTTAATTCTTATTGATTTTTTTCCAACAGCAAGGAAATTAAACCAATTAAAATAAATTATGTGTTAACTAGAATTATTTCACTAAGCCAAATATCTCGTTTTGAAGACTAATTAAATATTTTGCACATATCAAACAAATACATAAATGATAATTAAGATTGCCCAACAAGACACATTCATAGGTCTAACACAAGGGGATCTAGAATCATAGTCGATTCAGATATGGTTTCATAGATTTGGACATCATAAGGACTACGAAGGGTGAGATGGCTAAACGTAATCCATGTCAACATTCTCCACATCCAAACATTGGTCTAACACTTGTAAATTGCCTGCACACTCAAGTCAAACATCAGGCATACTTGCTCCACATAATAATAGTTGAAGCAACATAATCCATCCAACATGGTATAAATCATAACATGATATCAAAATATAACTAATTGTAAATCGTCTACAACTAGCATGATTCAGGAATAAGATGCATAATCAACCATAATCCATAGTGTTGAACAATACAATAATCACAACTATATCGAATATAGTGAAAATAATGAAGTTGAAACACCAAAATGATCTAACATACAAAGGCACAACATATGCATCCCATAATACATAGTTAGAAAGCAACACCAATGCATAACCTTATCAGAAATACCTTGATGGTAATACAAAACATCTCCACAAAAGTATCTAGAATACACCATCAGAACACCTTGATGGCACACCAGACCTCATCGACAAGTTTGGTGTAATGGATTGTAACACAAGAATCACGTAATACATTAATGAAACACTCAATATGACATATATCATATGAATCGAAAGCACACAAGACATACATAAGAGTGGGCATTATAGGTACTTTTGTAGTGCTCCTTCCCCTTCTCTATTCCTTGTTGCTCTTCTAGTTTAGTTATGCCACTAATTGTGGGGGAGAAGGATCTTGTATTTTCTTGTATTTTTTCATTTCCTTCTCCTTTTTCTTATCAGATTTTTATTTTACACCTTTCTTGGATTTCTTATCAATATATTCTCTCCATGTTCAAAATCTCTTTATGGTAGGGTCTTTAGGCTAGGAAAGGAAGTTTTAGGATACATTTTCTAGAAATTGGTCACTTGCCTCATAGGTGATCTCTAGAACCATAAAATTCCTTGGTTTAACAACCTCTAAATGGGTGTAGTCCTTATTTACTACAATAACATCATTTTCTAATTTCTTTACAATCTTGTAACTTAGTCTTTCCCTTTGTTGCATCCTTGTTTTGGAATTTTATAAAAATATGTTGTATCCATATTTACAAAGTTTGTTATTTGGGAAATTATTTATGTACATTCTAAAATTTGTGTACCTACTGATGTGTAAGTTCTCCGTATGTATCTTCCAACACTAGATAACTCACTCATGAAGTAAAATATAGATAAATGATTAGTGACCCATATGTGAAATCATGGTTATCATTCTTTGTTTTGTCTAAATTATCCATGAGATGCTCCCTTAGGGTTTTAAAAAGGTTGTATTATTTCCTATTGGTGACCATTTCATGTGTAGTGTGGATACATGTAGCTACAGAGGAATCATATCTATTGGTATGAAAAATATTATAAGTTATGAATTTGGTATCTTATTTGACTTTAGGGTCATAGATTTTATTTACCACCAAGAATCTGCCATTAGACATTTCCCCCGTTAATGTAGTCACATATTTATTTTCCACCTTCTTAAGTTTTTCTCCTTTTGTAGTCCCCTGTCTACCTTAATTTATTCCTTTGTTATTAGGAATGGCCAGTCTAGGTACATAAAGTCCCCATGCATCTAGCTCAACACTAGCCTTATCCATTTGTGCCCATCCTTGAAATTTGGAAAGTTTTCCCAGATATCCAGCTTGAGTTTTCTAATGTTACTATGTCTATTGAAGTACTCCTGCATCAGGGGATATTTCAATCTTTGGATCTCATATTTAAAGTTTGAATGGTCAACCTCTATTAATTTGATGTGAATGTACTTGCATAGATCTTCAACATATATAACTGACAAAGGAACATTCAAGAATGTCCCTTTTGGATCAATCTCACTTTCCTTCCATGGAAAGGGCTTATAGATGGGTTTCTTTAGATCCTTTATTTCAACAAGCTATGGAGATGATGTGCTCACCATTGATTTCCTTAATTTTTCTTTGTTTCACTATTCTCTAATCATGCCCTCGCTTGGAAACCATTGTTCTTACCTTGGATTGGAAACCCTTGTACTTAATTCTCTCAGTGCTCATGCTACTCAATTCACACTTTATTTTTTAGTAATTCTCACTCTATCCCTCAACTCCTTTTTATATCGTTTTTAGTCACTTTGCTAACATAATTGCTAAGCTCATTAGTTCTTTTGTCTATTTTTATATTACTTTTTCCCTTTATGCCTTTTTAGCTAAACTTTCTTATGTGATGAATAGTTATCAACTCTTATAATACAACTATGGTACCTATGATATATGAAAAATCCTTCCATACTTATTTTCTTAGTTTATCTTCAATCTCATACATAGTAAGGTTTTAGTTGGGTGCCATTTATGTAGTTGTTTAGTAGCTCACTAGTTAATGTCCTTAGCTTGACAACCCCTCTTCCTTGTATATGATCTATGTAGTATGAACCAAGCTAATGCATGTTTTAGTTCATTGGTTTCCTAAATTTACTATCATATAACAATACCATATCTCTCTATCTCAGTTGTTTGTTATTGATATTTTGGTCATGCCATACTTTTTATTTTCTCTTTTCTTGAGTTTGGTTATAGGATGCAATAAATTGATTTTCACTTAGCTTCTCCAACTCTATGAGTCTTTCTTTGATGGATTCTTCTTCACTTCAATATTGTAGATACTTCAAACTATGTATTGCATTGGCAATGCAACATCTAACTTGTACACTAGTTGAGATGGATAGAATTTTATCAATCTTTTATATGTTGTGCAATATATCCATAGTACTATAGGTATCTTTTGATCCCAATATGATGTATTTCCATCACATACCTTTGTTAGTACATTACCCAAAATCTTGTTAAATGCCTCACTTGCTTTGTTTTCTTGTGGATGGTATGGTGTATGATGAGCTTATTATTTGTCCTATTTATTTCACCATTACTTATAATTTAATCCATGTTCATGATGTTATAGTATCGTTCCTAAGATATTTATGAACTTTACCTTGATTTCCTAAAGCATTAACTATGATTAATGATGATTTATAAATGTTTGTATGTTTTAGTTAGTTGATGCTAAATTATGATGAATGATAATTATTAAATGAAAAGTATTTGTAGAAGGATTAAAATATCATTTTTGGAAGGAATGAGTCATTCATGCAGCTGAAAATAAGAGAAAGAAGTTGACAGTTGTCAACATGTAGTTGTTGCTGGAAAAGTGGCGTGTAGAAAAAGTCAAAAAGATAGTTTCAGTAAAATAGGCACATCTTCCTTGTTTCTTAATGAAATTTAGATTTTCAAAATGATTTGGAAATCTGAAAAGTAGGAGCATGAAACCCAGAAAGTGTTTGAAGAGATATACAATAATAAAGGAGAAGGAAATGACGGAAGTTGACTGAGTAAAAAGTGGCGACCGAGAAGGCAAAGATTTAATCCAACCTCCACCATTTGTTATACTCCGAGTTTTAACTTGAAATAAAGTTGGATATGGATTGCCATGTATTTATACACATCAAAAAATATCCAAAAAATTAGTTTGATCATAAAAGAGTTCAAATAAACTCTTTTCCAATCAGCCAGATGAAAAGTTGTAATAGGACTCTATTGTCTAGTCATTGTATTTGTGTCATTTGAGGAATAATCATTTTCCTTGTTTGAAGGAATGATGGGACACCTATTAGATGTTTGTTAGCCTATATATTTGAGTATATAATCAAGAAAAAAATATGGAAGATAATATAGAAGGAGAGAATTTAGTTTATTACTTTTAGTTAATAGTTTAGTAGTCACCTATAGCCATTGCCGAAGGTACCCGCAACAACTACTGTGCAAAAAGGTTTCTTTTTAGCATTAACTGTGTTTTGTTTAAAGTTATTGAATTTTAGTTATTCTTTCACACAATGATGATAGATTAGGAGTCTCTCATGGTGCGTATACAGTGCAGACCCATCATAAGTTTACGCTCCTTGGTTGATAATTTAATGTGGGAGTACAATGTCAAGTGGACTGTTTAGATAAGTTTACCCTTGAATTATGTTAAGTCTACAATGCATTAGTTTTCCTCTACATTTTTGGCACGGTTGCCGGGGATGGTGTCAAGCCATGAGAATCTCTAAGTTTCTTAAAAGATCTTCCTTGTTTTTATAGAATCATAATTTCTATTCAAAGCATTTAGGATTATTAGGCATTTTGAAAGTTACCACAATAAGATTTAGCAGCAGAAAAATGGATCAGATTGATATGCTTGAAAAGAGTAAATTGGAAATAAATGAAGACATTCTCTAACATCATAGAAGAATTTTGTTCAAGAATTAATGCTAAAGAGGACAACCTTGTTTTGCAAAATGAAGAAGTTATTATACATAAGGTTGCTGGTCAAGATGAACGTGATATCAAATCAGAACTCCTACTTGAAGAAGAGACTTGCTATGAAGTCAAAACTAGTATTCTCATGCAGAAAAGTAAAGAAGAGAATGAAGAAGACCAATTTTGGGATTACTTAGAGGTGTTTTGCTCAACTTTAGATGCAACACCAATATCTTTTATAGAGCAAAAATATGAGCAGCATGAGCATCCTACAAAAATTTCTATGCTTCTATCAAAAGAAGCAACCCATCAACATGAAACCAACAAGGAGGGTTCAAACTTTGTTCTTTCACGTGGATATCCTATCAAACATCTAGCTAAAATAGAGGCCACAAAAGTATCACAAGTCATGCTTGCATTCAAGCATGAAGTTACAATTGCAGATGAAGCTAAATACATAGTTGCAGTTAAAGAAGAATGGTCTAAGCTTACTTATTTCCTTCAAAACAAAAGTATGTATTGTCAAAATGAAGTAGTAAGTGAGTTTGTTTATGTATGCCAAAAAATATTGAAGTTGTTTATTAAGTTTCTACTTATGCTGCAGCTCTTTTTGGTTGCTCACAAGTATGTGAAGCATTGTAAGTTGCTAAGGAAAGGCAACTATTTCATAGAACCAGTCAATGGTTTTGTTTGATCAAAGTTTTATTTGTTGGTTAATGTAGGTTAGGATAGGTTTTTCATTTAATAAGTATTGTTGCACAATGTCTTAGATGTCTTCTTCTCCAAATATTGAAGCATAGTTAGTTGGGTGTTGTCTGATGTAATTTGTTTCCTCATTTCTTCTTGTTTAGATGACTATTTCAAAGGTATTCATAGTTGGTTGTTTGGTCATATTCCAAAGTCATTTTTTTTCAAGGTTGTGATTCATGTCTGTCGAAAAAAGTTTCCATTAGGCGGTTGGGTCTTCATGGGATCAAGAATGTCTATTCAATTGGTGTTGTTCAATTAGTCTAATCATATTTTATTCAATGGTAATGGACTACATCTAAAAGTTAGATAGACATTTTCTACAGTGAGTAGCCAGGAAGCCTACAACAACTACTGATGATAAATATGTAGCCACTCTTAGAGGGACTTGTACATTCAACTATTTAAGAACCTGTACTTTCAGCTATTCAGGAACCTGTACTTTCAGCTATTCACCAAGTTTTCACTACATCATAGAAGGTACTTACATTTATGATTCTCATTCATTAGTAATATTTATCATTTTTAGTTAATTAACTACCTATGCATTACAATATGTTCATCAATTATCATTGTTCTAATTACATGCTTCATAACTGATTTAATCTACTACCTGCATCCATACATTGGCATTTGAGGACAAATGACCTTTCAGCTGGGGGGAAACGTGCATGCCTTGTATTGTTGTCCTAGACCATAGGAGGATGAACTTGCTTGTATATTTTCATACCTACCTCCTACATTCATGACTATGTTTGCTTTAATTGACATATTGTTCTATTGATTTCCCTTTGCCATTATTGCCTCAAAGTGACAAAAGGCAAAAGTATTTAGGGGCAGCTGTAGCAGATGTTATTCATGTTATCTCAAGAATGAATTAAAGAGAGAAGATGTTAAGAGAATATAGAGAGACATCCATACAATAGTATTTCTATCTTGATGAAAAAGAAGGCAATCATGCTGGTAGTTTTCATGTCTAACCAATGTTCATCTCCCGCTTGAGGACAAGCAAAACTTCAGCCGGGGGGAATGATGAGCTTATTATTTGTCCTATTTATTTCACCATTCCTTATGATTTAATCCATGTTCATGATGTTATAGTATCATTCCTAAGATATTTATGAACTTTACCTTGATTCCCCGAAGCATTAACTATGATTAATGATGATTTATAAACGTTTGTATGTTTTAGTTAGTTGATGCTAAATTATGATGATATATTATGATGAATGATAATTATTAAATGTAAAGTATTTGTAGAAGGATTAAAATATCATTTATGGAAGGAATGTGTCATTCATGCAATTGAAAAGAAGAGAAAGAAGTTGACAGTTGTCAACATGTAGTTGTTGTTGGAAAAGTGGCGTGTAGAAAAAGTTAAAAAGGTAGTTTCAGTAAAACAAACATATATTCCTTGTTTCTTAATGAAATTTAGATTTTCAAAATGATTTGGAAATATGAAAAGCAGGAGCACAAAACCCAGAAAGTGTTTGAAGAGATACACAATAATAAAGGAGCAGGAAATGACAGAATTTGACTAAGTAAAAAGTGGGGATTGAGAAGGTAGAGATTTAGTCCAACCTCCACCATTTGTTATACTTTGAGTTTTAACTTGAAATAAAGTTGGATATGCATTGCCATGTATTTATACACATCATAAAATCTCCAACAAATCAGTTTGATCATAAAAGAGTTCAAACAAACTCTTTTCCAATCAGGCAGATGAAAAGTTGTAATAAGACTCTATTGTCCAGTCATTGTATTTGTGTTATTTGAGGAATAATCATTTTCCTTGTTTGAAGGAATGATGTGACACCTATTAGATATTTGTTAGCCTATATATTTGAGTATGTAATCAAGAAAAATATATGGAAGATAATATAGAAGGAGAGAATTCAGTTTATTACTTTTAGTTAATAGTTTAGTAGTCACCTACAACCATTGCTGAAGGTACCCGCAGCAACTACTGTGCAAAAAGGTTTCTTTTCAGCAGTAACTTTGTTTTGTTTAAAGTTATTGAATTTTAGTTATTCTTTCACACAATGATGATAGATTAGGAGTCTCTCATGGTGCATATACAATGCATACCCATCATAAGCTTACGCTCTTTGGTTGATAATTTAATGTGGGAGTACAATGTCAAGTTGACTGTTCAGATAGGTTTACCCCTGAATTATGTTAAGTCTACAATGCATTAGTTTTCCTCTACAGTGTACTTTTACTATGGTGAGTCATGAAGGTCTCTCAGACATCCCTAATTGTCTCCTTTACAAAGTGCTTTACTTGATCACTTATGATGCTTAGTGGATAACCAAACCATGTGATAGTGTTACCATATATGAGCTTAGTTGCAGTCTATGCCATACAATCCTTGGTTAGTTTTTCTTTTGCTCACTTGTCCAGGTATTCAATTCTAGTTATAATAAATGTGTGTGCGTCTTTTGAGCAGAGGGATTGATTAGGCCAATGAAGTCAACAACCCATTTTTTGAATGGCACCATAGTCAACACAAGTCATAATGGCATTTCATTCTTTGCAGTTGGTTTTCCAACTCTTTGATATGCATCACATTCGTAGACATACTTATTAGCATCTTTGAACAAATTGAGCCATGAAAGTCCTACCAGTAATACCTTTCTGGAGCCTATGCTATCACCTGAATTATGTTCTGAAATCCCTTCATGAAGTTCTCCAAGAATGTTTTCTCTCTCATGTTCAATAATCACATATCTTAATATTTCATCTCTACCTAGAATATATAATTCTCCACTAATTATTGTAGATGGAAGTTCTTGTGTGGTAAACTCTTGGAATAAGGTGCCATTAACCTTGTAAATTCCAATATTGTATTTTATTCCATTTATTATTTGTTATTTGTAATTACCCATAAGGGAATGAGGTAATCTCATTGACAGTTGTAATTTTGGAGTTACCGATGACAGTTATGGAGTGATATTTACGGTTGGCAAATGTAAAAACTTAAAGTAAATGAGGGTAGGCGTGCACCCTTGAGGAATCTACTATTTTTGGCATGTATGAAAACTGTCATAATATTTGGTAAGCGAATCTATGACAACTAGAAGTTGTCATAAGATTCTGAGATTTTATGACGCATATGACGGATATGTTAGTTGTATATATGCCATATTTAGCCCAAGGTTCCCATCTTGGAAAGATACTCTTTTGTGGAATCTATGACAGTTATGACATGTCATAAGATGCTGTAAGAGGCCAGATTTAGTCTTGGACCCCCAACCTTTGCATGACTATTTTTGGACAAGTGTAAGATGCTTGTAAGATGGTAATTAATGTTTACAGGTTGGAGAATCTTAGGAGAGAGAAGGTGAATGCCTAGGATGAGTTGGAAAATATTTCTATAAGTATTTGCCATGTATTTGTTGCTGCAATATAGATTTAAGGTACTCAGGTGCTGCAGGAATGCTGTCGGATTGAAGACTTGTGGAGAGAGTTGTGTAGTTGATGTATTGTACAATCTTGTTGAGATTAACACAAACTTGTGCCTCTTTCCTGGTGGAATTTTTTTACCTCCGAGGGTTTTCTCCATGTAAACACTGTGTCATTGTGTTGAGTTCTTCATGTTTGACATCTTTTCTATAGTCAAGTTTATGTTTTGTTACAATCTCCATTGTTAATGCACACTTAAGATTGCTGAAATTTATCTTGAATCAGATTTCCATTGAAGTAGTGTTGCTTTCATTTCTAACATTTGGTATCAGAGCCTGGCCAACTTTGACTCTTGGCTAGTAGTGTGGAAGCTGTAGATGTAGTGGGAGATTTGGTTGTGTTTGTTTTGTAGATCTTGTGTTGTTATTATGGCTGCATCCATCGTTGCATCAACCTCTCGATTGGACATTGAGAAGTTCAACGGAACGGGGTATGAGTTGTGGAAGCTAAAAATGGAAGATTTGTTGGAAGAAAGAAACCAATGGTTGGTTGTTCAAAAAGAGAAGAAACCTGACGATGTCTCTCAAGATGAGTGGGATAGACTAGATAAAAAGGCATGGGGAACCATCTGGTTGTGTCTTTCAGACTCTATCTTGTTGAATGTCGCAAAGGAGGAGACCGCACACAAGTTGTGGAATCGGTTGGGTGAGATCTATCAAGCCAAGAGTATGGTAAATAAACTTTATTTAAAAAGAAAATTGTTTTCCATAAAAATGCGAGAAGGTGAATCAGTTGCAGAGCATTTAAATTCTTTTAATTTGTTATTGAGTCAACTTGATTCAATAGATGTTGAGGTTAGTGAGGAAGATAAATGTATCTTACTTCTATGTTCTTTACTTGAGTCTTGGGAGAATGTTATCCTTGCTATCACTGCTAACCTTGCGGATCCGAAGTTGGATGCTCTTGTTTCAGTGCTACTGTCATAGGAATTAAGGAAGAAGAGTTCAGATAGTTCAAGGGATGCTCTTAGTGTCAGGGGAAGGTCTAAGGAAAGGGGACCTAAAGAGATCAGAAAGGGGCTAAGGACAAGTCCAAGGGCTAGTCTAAGACTCTTGGTAAAAAGAATAGAGTTAAGTGTTGGAACTGCGGTAAAAGGGGACATGTGACGAAGGAGTGCAAAAACCCCAAGAAATAGTGGGAGAGTGCTTCAAATAAGTCCTCAAATGAAGGTGAAGATGTTTTACTTTCTGCATGTAATGTTGTTTCTAATGATCACTAGTTGGTTGATTCAGGATGCTCGTTTCATATGACCCCGTATAAGGAATGGTTCTCCACATATGAAGAATATGATGGAGGTAATATCTACCTTGGTGACAACTCTTCATATCTAATTTTTGGAAAAGAAAAGGTATTGTTGTGTTTTAGTGATGGGAGGATTAAAACCCTCCCTAGTGTTTTGCATATTCCTGGATTAGCTAGAAATCTGATTTCAATTTCGAAGTTGAATGATTTGGGAATGCATGTGACATTTGAAAAGCATGGCTACAGATTGGTGAGAGGGAACTTAGTGGTAGCAAAAGGGACAAGTAATAATGTACTGAAAACTATTAATAATAAATAATTGTTGGATGGTTTCTCTTATTCTGATGCGCACTTTGATTTCTGTGACCATTGTGTGTCTGGTAAACAAAATAGAAAATCATTTCCTTCAGGAAGCAATAGAGTAAAAGAGAAATTAGAAATTATTCATACGGATGTGTTTGGACCCGTGGATAATGAATCTATCAGAAAATCTCGTTATTTTGTAACCTTCATTGATGATGTATCTAGATATACATGGATTTATTTTATGAAGCATAAATCTAAAGTTTTCACTAAGTTTAAGGAATTCAAAGTCTTAGTAGAAAACCAATCAGGTTTAAAGATAAAAATATTAAGATCTGACAATGGAGGGGAATATTGCTCTAAGGAATTTGATGTGTTTTGCAAGCATGCAAGTATAATCAGACAAAAGACAACTCCATATAAACCACAATAGAATGGTGTTGCAGAAAAGGATGAACCGAACAATATGGAAAGGGCTAGAAGTATGTTTAGTGATCCACAGTTGGATAAATGCTTTTGGGCAGAGGCTATGTGTACTGCTTGCTACTTGATAAATAGATCTCCTTGTAAGGTTCTTGATTTGACACCTTATGAAGTGTGGATAGGTAAGAAACCTTCTTTTTCACATTTAAGGGTTTTTAGCTGTGAGGCTTTTGTTCATGTGCCTAAGGAAAAGCGATCTAAGTTAGATCTAAAGGCTAAAAAGTGTACATTCATTAGATATGGTGATAATGTCAAAGGTTATAAGTTTTGGAATCCACTAACCCACAAGATTATCTTTTCTAGAGATGTTATTTTCAGGGAACTTAGAGCTATTTCTGAACCTGAGCAGCCAAAAAAAAAGAAAAGGTAAAGAAGGTGCACTTTGATTCAGAGCAGCAAGATGCACCTCAGGAAGAACAAAATGATGGATTGGGGGGTGAAGAAGAAGAAGATTCAAGTAGTTCTGATGAAGATGAATCTGTTGTGATAGAAGAAGTTGGTGCAGATGATCATGCAGAAGAATGAGTAGAGTCTCTTACTCCACCCTTGAGGAGATCCACAAGACAACATAATCTAGTTGACAGGTATATCCCACCAGATTTTTGTTGTGTATATGCTTTATTGAGTACTAACGATGAACCTAGATCCTATAGGGAAGCTATTTCTACAGATGATAGCGAGTCTTGGCAGTTAGCCATGCAAGAGGAGATGATGGCTTTAGACTCTTGTAACACCTGGGATCTTGTTCATTTGCCCAAAGGAAGAAAGGCCATAAGTTTTAAGTGGGTCTTCGAGAAGAAATTTTGAGCAGATAGGTCCTTGGAAAAGTACAAGGCTAAACTGGTAGCCAAGGGCTACTCCCAGAGAGAGGGAGTTGATTTTGGTGAGATATTCTCTCTTGTTGCTAAATTGACTTCTATTAGATTTCTCTTATCCATTTCTGCAGCTTATGATTGGGAGATTGAGCAAATGGATGTTAAGACTACATTCTTGCATGGAGATCTTGAAGAAGAAATCTATATGCAATAGCCTATAGGTTTTGAGGTAAAAGGAAAAGAACATTGGGTTTGTAGGTTAAAGATGTCTCTTTATGGTCTGAAACAATCCCCTAGAATGTGGTATCAAAAGTTTGACTCATTTGTTTTGAAATTGGGTTTTGTTAGAAGCGAGGAGGATCACTATGTTTACATTCATTGTGTTGATGATTCTATACTGGTTATTTCTTTGTATGTTGATGACATGTTATTTTTCAACAATACTAAGGGTGTGATAAGTGAGCTTAAAGCCCAACTTTCAAGTACATTTGACATGAAGGATCTTGGAGCTGCCAGGTATATTTTGGGAATGGAGATTAGAAGGGACAGAGTTAACATAAAGCTTTGGTTGTCACAAAGTAAGTATGTGAATACTACTTTGTAGAGGTTTAGTTTGCAGGACTGTAACCCAGTTAGAGTTCCTTTACCCATTGGTACTAAGCTTTCATTAGATATGTGTCCAAAGACTAAGGATGATTTTGAGGATATGTCTAATGTGCCATATGCTTGTGCTGTAGGGAGTTTGATGTATGCAATGGTTTGCGCTAGACCAGATATTGCCCAAGCAGTGGGAGTTTTGAGCAGATTTATGTCTAACCCTGATAGACAGCATTGGAACTATGCGAAGATGGTGTTTAAGTTTCTTGCAGGTAATCCTGATTATTGTTTGGTTTATTCTGGTACTAATAGTGTTGATAAATCTTTGGACATACATGGTTTTGTTGATGCAGATTGGGCAAGTGACTTGGATAGTCGAAGGTCCACTAGTGGCTATGTGTTTACTCTGTTTGGAGGTGCAGTGAGTTGGATGAGTAAGAGGCAACCCACAGTTGCTTTGTCCACCACAAAAGCAGAGTATATGGCTGCTACTCATGTCTCTAAGGAGGTAATTTGGTTGAGAAGACTGTGTACATGTATTGGTTTTGATTGCAGGATCATTCAAATTGGTTGTGATAGCCAGAGTGCTATCTGTTTGGCCAAGAAACCCATGTATCATGCTTAGACTAAGCATGTTGATGTTTAATATCACTTTGTTTGAGAGTTGGTTGCAAATGGAGAGATTGAGTTGAAGAAGATAGACACTTAGGAGAATGTTGCAGATTCATTGACCAAGCCTGTGAGCACAAAGAAGTTCGTATGGTGTAGAGAGGCCATGGGCCTTGTTTCTAGTGCTTGATTATTTCATTTGATTTCCTATGGGTTGATTTACAATGTATAATGTCAAGTGGGAGAATGTTGGAATAAAGTGCCATTAACCTTGTAAATTCCAATATTGTATTTTATTCCATTTATTATTGGTTATTTGTAATTACCCATAAGGGAATGAGGTAGTCTCATTGACAGTTGTAATTTCAGAGTTACCTGCGGCAGTTATGGAGTAACATTTATGGTTGGAAAATGTAAAAACTCAAAGTAAATGAGGGTAGGCATGCTCCTTTGAGGAATCTACTATTTTTGGCATGTATGACAACTATCATAATGTTTGGTAAGCAAATCTATGACAGCTGCAAGTTGTCATAAGATTATGAGATTCTATGATGCATATGACGAATATGTTAGTTATATATTTGCTATATTTAGCCCAAGGTTCCTATCTTGGAAAGATACTCTTTTGTGGAATCTATGATGGTTATGACACATCATAAGATGCTATAAGAGACCAGATTTAGTCTTGGGCCCCCAACCTTTGCATGGCTATTTTTGGACAAGTGTTAGATGCTTGTAAGATGGTAATTAATATTTATAGGTTGGAGAATCTTAGGAGAGAGAAGGTGAATGCCTAGGATGAGTTGGAAAACATTTCTATAAGTATTTTCCATGTATTTGTTGTTGCAATATAGATTTTAGGTACTCAGGTGTTGTAGGAATGCTGTTGGATTGAAAACTTGTGGAGAGAGTTGTGTAGTTGATGTATTGTACAATCTTGTTGAGATTAATACAAACTTGTGCCTCTTTCCTGGTGGAGTTTTAACCCACAAGGGTTTTCTCCATGTAAACACTGTGTCCTTGTGTTGATTTCTTCATGTTTGACATCCTTTTTGTAGTGGATTTTATGTTTTGTTACAATCTCCATTGTTAATGCACACTTAAGATTGCTGAAATTTATCTTGAATCAGATTTCCATTGAAGTAGTGTTGCTTTCATTTATAACATAAGCCTCCTTTTTTCTTCTTTATTGTAACTATTTAGGAACTCACTAGTAGACAGTAATTCAACAATCTTCTCCAACTCAATTGATATTGCATTCGCCTTAAATAAGTGTGCACTTGGAAAATTATCCTCAATGAGATCCCCCTCTTCTTCATTCTCCATTCTAGATAAATAATCTTGTCCTTGATTTGATTTGCCCTATTTTACCATTATTTTAATATCAAACTCTTGGAATGACATTAACCACTGACATATACAACTATGTATGACTAGTCTATTCATTAGATACTTCAATGGTTTGTGATAAGTGTAGAAGATAAATTATGTTGCCAATAGATAGTGTCTAACTTTTTGTAGACCAAATACTATTGCTAATGCTTCCCTATAAATTTTGGTATAATTTTTATTAGCCACCACAAGCTTTTGACTTGCGAATGCAATAGGATGGTCTTTTTTCCTCTTTGTTGTGTGAGTATTGCAGCAATTGTTGTACTAGATGTATCCACATGCACATGAAACAATGGTGCCCAATCAATAAATATTAAAATAAGGGCTTTTGCTATCTTTTTTTTTAATATATCAAATGTGTTTTAGCATTTTCTATCCATTCAAATTTCTTTTTATTCTTCTTCTTTAAGAGTTCTTCTATTGGGCCTAAAATAACTACATAGTTTCTAATACATTTATGGTGGTAACCAATAGATCCCCAAAAAATTCAGTCTCAGATACATTTTTTGGAGGGGTTAGGTTCAAAATGATAGCAATCTTCAGGGGGTGTACTATCATCCCTTCCTTGTAAATCATGTATTCCAATAAAGAACCAAAACATGTAGCAAATATGCACTTCTTTAGATTTAATGCAATCATGGATAAAATCTTTGAATGTGTCTACTATAATCCTATTGATTACTGTAGGTGCATTCTCTAGTCCAAATAGCATCATTATATACATGAAAGATCCCCATTCAGTGATAAAAGTGTCTTTAGGATGATATTATTCTCATATATTTACCAGGTGATAACTCAAGAATACATTAGTAAATGAATATACTTGTCTATTGGAAATGGTTTCCAACACTTCCTGTATGAAAGGGGTTGGGAATGGATCATGGATGCATTCTTTGTTCAATTCCTAGAAATCTACACCTATTCTTATCTCCCATATTTTCTTATTGTGTACTGCCATGGCACTGATCCACTTCGCATTCTCAATTGGTTTGCTGATTCCTCTAGTAAGCATTCTATTTATTTCACTTTTTAACTTTACCTTAACATTTGGGTTTAGCTAGTAGGATCTCTACTTCTAAGGTTTAGCACCATCATTTAATTAGATCCTCATCATTTTGACTTCATCCTTTATACCTTTTAGCTAAATAAAAGTTCTAAGGAATAAATGTTCACATTCCTTTATTATTTTTGCTATCTTCAATACTTTTTCATCACTCGAGTAATTTGCAATCTTGGCTATCTTTGGTTCCCCTTCTTTTGCTAAATTTTCTTCTCCTATTTTTAAAGGTTATTAGAAATATTGGTTTTTATCTTCATTCTTGTCTACTACATCCCTTTCATCTTCTCCTATATGTACTTCTGAGTTCTTAGGGTCCTCTTCTCCTTCCACGGTATCTTTTCCTCCTTTATTTACCAAACAACATGCTTTCGATGGTACCCCATTTTCTTGCCCCATCTATTCAATCATTTTCTAGATACCTTCTTCCTTATGGGGTACCACTAATGCTTCTTTTCTTTCAAATTTTCTTCTTGCCTCATCTATCAATAAGGTTACTATTTCTTTAATTTTTCTCAATACTTTATTTAGAGTTTAGTTTGGATCAAAAAAATTAAAAGTTCTATAGAAATCCATTGTGATCATAAACTAACTCCTAGTTTTTTCCCTTTGCTCTTGATAAATATACTAGGTTTTTGCAATACCTAGGCTAATGTCCAATGAAATATTTGTATCCTTAATATTTCATCCATTACTCCTAGTCCATCCCATACTTCTTTACATTCTTTGAGGTGACATTAGGGATTTGTAGTTCCATCATATTCTTCTACTATAGACATATTTCCTTCTGCTTGTAAGTACCTATTCTAATTAAAATTGTTAATGCCTTCTAGTTTGGTATATTTGGCCAATGTGTGTTCCACCATCTTGTGGCACTTAATACCAACATATCATCTAAGGCTTCTATTTGTAGATCCTCCTCTTTGAATATTTTCTCCATAGCTTGAAGATATCCCAATAGGTCTGCTACTCTTGAGTAATGTAGTAGCTTTATATGTGAAATCCTCCTTTGTATATAATATCCTCTTTTACTCTATAGTAGTGATTTTTTGTCTATAGTGTCTTTTTGTACATCTCTAGATATTCTCCTAACCATATAAGATCTTCTTACTCATAATATATTCCTTATTGGTGTAGACAGGATATGGGTGTCTCATTAGACCACCAAATTAAGCAACAAACATCAATTTCAACAACTGAATATAATTTTAGAAACACCAATTATACAAACATTAACTTATTCATCCATATCATTCAAACATTCATCAATGATTTGGGAAAGTTTATACTTCATCAATTTGTCAAAGAATTACTAGTTATTTTATTAGCCAATATGTATACATGAATTCCTTTAATTCTCTTCAATTTATGTGATTTTCGTCAAATTTTATTCTTTCTGGACTGAAATTTGATGTAGAAACAACACTATCTATGCAAGTTGGCTGTCTTTTGCTTTTATTCTAGCTTCTATCTAAATTGTTAACCCTCTTCTCTATACTGGAGATAGGTTCATATCCTATCGTCTTCAAAACCTAAACTCTATATCTTATTCCTTATTAAATCAATCTTTCATCTCTTTCTATCACCCTATTCATTTGTCTTCTATTTCATATTGACCATTTCTCTCTTCTTTTTCTCTGTACTTACTCCTACTACCCACAACCTCTCTTTTTCTTTTTCTCTTATGTTCTCCTCTCAATCTGCCTCACCCCTCTATTTTCTATTTTCTTTCTTTTATTTTCTCTCCTTCTCTTTGTATCTTCTTCCCAATCTATCACTCTACCAATGCTTTCTTTTGTATTCTTCTTTTTCTTACCTTAGTTTGTCACGCCTATTCTAGTTTTCTTTTTTCTTATTTCTTTTAATTTATTGTTCTAACTTCTTATCTTCCCATGCCTCCTTCACTTCCTCTTATTTTCTATACATTCCTTTTCTCCTATCCACAGCCTCCTCTCACATTTCTTTTTATTTTGATTTTTTTTAAAGGAAAGAAAATTTTCTTAAAACTCCCCATGCACCCTCCTTTTCTCTTCTCTTTTTTGGTATCTCTCTTCATTCTTATTTTTATATCTCCTTACTTTTCATATGCCTCCTTCTCTGTTAGCTACCGTTGCACCAAAAGATCGACCTGTTAATGCCCGATACAACCAATTGACTTAACAAGCACGGGAGGCGGTTAAGCCCTTGTCACAAACCACCGCAGTGCAACACTGAATAAGGAGACCAAGGGTCACACCTTGCAACAATC
This sequence comes from Cunninghamia lanceolata, assembly GCA_027924645.1. Lineage (NCBI taxonomy): Eukaryota > Viridiplantae > Streptophyta > Pinopsida > Cupressales > Cupressaceae > Cunninghamia > Cunninghamia lanceolata. The sequence continues at coordinate 165,677 of BSBN01001629.1, read as the reverse complement.
CCCCCAGCGCAAGCGTGGGGTTTGAACCCATGACCTCGGCTCTGATACCAATTGTTAATAATTGAGAGGGGGGGTGAATTAGCTATCTTAAATACTTCAACTTTCTGATCTTCCTTGATAATTAATGCAACATCAAATCATATAAGCAAACATAACCATGAAATAGAAATAACATCAATACACATGACACAATTATTTTGATGTGGAAAATCCTGTTAAGGGAAAAACCACAGGGTGATTAACCCAAGATGTATTCTCTGTTAAAAGAATAATATAGTACAAAATGGCACTTGCCAATTAGGGCTCACTGCCTGAGCACACTGCTCACAATAGGCTCACTTCCTACAAGAGACTCACTGTCTACAAGGTATGAGGTAATAAGATACTTGAACTGATGAGAAGCATCCACATATGCTGAGGTTCAGTTTTGGTTAGGCTCAATACACTGATCTACTGCACTTCATTCTTCCTCTTCTTTGGTGTTGTTGTCCTGTCACATACCGGACCTGTATTACTGCTATTACTCTACTCCTCTGCTTTTCTTCACACTTCACAACACACCACACACACCTTCACATCCAAATCCATTTTGTATATATATCCGCACCAATGATTTCAATACCTTTCTAGTCGGCATCTGAAATAGTCCATATTATCCAAAACTCTGGTCTGTTAGCTGAATCCTTGCTTATCAAGTGATGCATATCAAGGAGATGCTTATAGAAGTCATCAATCATGTCGGCCAATCATGAATGATACCTCAATAAACTTGATCACCATCAATATCTCATCCAGAAAAAAGGTTTGATGCTCTGTCGGTTAGTTCTTCCTTAGTCTACTCTGTCAAACAGGAACTTGACATTTAGGAGTTCATATCTTCTCACTCTTTCATCACCAGAGGCTCAATCTATGGAATCTATTAGTCATGGTACTCCTCTTGACTTTCCCAAGTCCGTACTTTGCTGAGATACTCCATCTAAGAGATCCGAACCTGATTGTCAGACCTAGCTGCATGCTTTGTTCTTGCTTACCGGACCACAACACTCTTCAATCTGACTTCCGGTATGGGCACACCATGTCCTGCGGATGGGTGGGAAGAACTTTGTTACCATCAATGACAACACTCATGAAGCTATACTGTGTCTCTTGCCAATAATCTCCCCCTTTGGCATTGATGGCAACACTTAGTGAAAAATGACTAAGTGTCACACTATACTCCCCCTTGGCTGATGCTCTATTCTAATGTACACTTTACCGGAGCTCCCCCTTAGCTGGATTCTACATTTTTCACTGCTCCTCACTCCCCCTTTGACATCAATGGCAAAGGGTAGGGTCTGCACACCAAAAATTCCTAGAAATAATCTATACTTGGCCACATAAACATATATATACATGTTTTTCTTACATATACTGAATTATATCTGCAAAAGTGGTTTTCAATTGTACCACTTCTGTTGCCCAACTCTTTTTCATCCTATCCAAAATTGAGATGTGACCACTCAACAGGAATGCAAAAGCTTCTACCCTTTTTAGATCTATCAGATCACTGGTCTGGGCTATTGTCTAAGCATCAGTTAGGGCCTCATGCATGGCCTCTAACTTAGGGGTAATGATCCCTCTAAGTTCACTTAACCTATTTATTCTATTTTTCTTCTCCTTCTCAAGCTTCTTTATTTCATTTGTGACTGCAATGGTCTGACACTCTTGATTTACAATGGAAGAGGAGAGAGGATCAAAACTTTGAGATAAACTTAACAGTTTATCCTCTTGTTCTTTTGCTTTCTTCTCAATATCCTTGGTCACTTTAGGCCAGGATAAACAAAATTTATATATATCTCTACCATCCTTGAGAGCATTTTGTAAGCTCTTTATCCCAATATCCATAACTCTCCTATCATTTGATATTAGACCCTACACTTCAGAGAATCTCTTATCCAAAAATTCTTTCCAGACTTTCTCTTCTACTGCTTTCTCTAAAGAGTCAAAATGTGTATTAACAGAATTTACAAGAGACTTTAGATTACTAGATGTGGAGGCCGAAGGTGATGCAGAGGTAAAGGTAAAGTTGTTGAAGTTCACTCAATGAACTTAAGTCACTCAACTTTCCCCAAGAGGTTTACAAAGGTGTTTGTGTTTACAAGCCTACACAAGGCTACTCTAGGAGTCAACTTAGCCTAGGATCACCCTCTGATGTCATCCACTCAGGCTACTCACCACTCACTTTGGAGAGTCACTGCTCAATCCAATATCTATACATAATCCACCTTTTGAGGACTCACAACCTACTACCCACACCTCTACCAACAGTGTCCACCTATAATTGTTAACACATACTTGTCAAGGAATCATGACTATCATGAGGTCTCTAACCAAAAGACTAATTTCTGCATTCTCTAGGGTAATGGACAGTAACAACAGTAGGACTGTTCTAGGACAGTGTTTGAAGAAGGCTTAAGTCTTATAGAATTGGTTCAATCAACTTCTCAAGGCCTCAAATGACCCTCAACATTCAATGCATATTAAACACTCAATGTAAACAAACAACCATTTACTCCCATGTAGGCTCACACTGTGTTATCCAGGACATAGGACAGCAATTGCAGCTTGACTGTCCTAGGACAGTGTTAAGATGACAGTTTATCTCTTGTAGCCTAGCATTAACTAAACCAGCATAACTCCTCTACCATCAAGGATCTAAACACAACATACATCTACCAAGGTAGGATCAACATGAATTCACTGACCCAACACCTCACCTCCGTACTTACTCTGTTAGAGAACAAAAACTATCTTATGACTGTTTTAGAGAAACAGTGTTTAAAGAGAATTAGACCTTGTAACAAAAATGAGTGGATAAACCAATACTAACTCCTCTAAATCCCAAATGACCTTCACCAATTGATGCACAGTCCAAATGCCTATCTTAAAACATTTACCATTCCTTGAACTTTCAGACCGTACTATACCACCTCGTGCAGGAACAACAAACTGTTATTTCTGACAGTAAGCTGTTGTTTTTCTTCTAGAAGACAGTCTAGCTTGAGATTAGGGGAAAGAAATGGATCAAGGACCCTTTGCCTGGATCAGTAGGGCTCTTGTGCAGGTCTACTTTCTTCCAAAACACAGAGATCAACCACCATTTGATCAACCTTTGACTGTTCTTGCATTCTTCCTGTCTTCTTGCCTTTACAAAACTAACTAGTCACTGTTTTTGACTAGATAGAGACATACCACACACCATGGAGGAAGGAGAACAACCAAAAAAACATCAAAAACATAAAAACTACTCTATCTTCCTCCCTCCCACCAAGAAATGGATGACCATCTTCAGAGGATAGAGGAAGAATAAAGCATTTTGTCCAAAACCCTAGCTATGGAGGGTTAAAAACCAGTCTACACAAAATGAGTTCAAACAAAGCAATGGAAACATTTAAAAAGCTCTAAACAAATGCAAATGAAAGGTGATCCAACCTACAACAACATTTTCCAGGCCATGAATCTCTTGCTGTCCGTACCAGGCCGTACAAGAAGGCTGTTTTCAACAAAAAGTAGAAAAACATAGTTTTTTTCTTAATAAACTCCTCCTCTCCATTCATTATCTGGCATGTTTAAACAAAAATGAAGTTTATAGAAAGTTTCTAACCTTTGCACTTCCCATTCTATCCGTACAACTACCCATGAAGGCAGTGAATTGTTGGGAAAAAGCATTTTCTTCAAAAAACTAAGTTTCTAAAGGAGAAAACCTAGAAAATAGGTCTTAATAAACACTTTAGTGGACTAGTCAATTAAAATGGACTAAGTCCTTATTACAAACATGAAAATGGCTTTCAAAGCCTTAGGAAAAACCAAAATACTAGGATCACAAAATGATATAGTCAAAAAAATGACTAAAACTGAAGCTCCTGCACTAGAAGGATCCTTTTGGAAGGATGGCATGATCTTCTCCAATACACCAGATGCAGTTTCTATGAGCTCACAGTCTTCCATGTGAGACTTCAGTAGTTTTTCTTTTGCCTTTGCTTGAGTGAAGGATGCTAGTTTCATGGTTTGAACCGGGGAGAGGGAATCAAAATTGAATGGACCTTAAAGCAGTTCTGGTTCATTAAATTCCATCATCTCTTTGGTCAAGAAATCTTTGACTGCTTCTGCTGGGTCTCTTGCCAGAGACAGAGTTTTCTCCCCTTCTGTAGCCTTAGCACTGTCATCTATGGTCTTCTCTGTTTGACCTTCTTTGCTTCCCTTTACTTGTTCTTCTTGACTAGTTTTCTTCTCTAATCTTTTTTCTCCTTTAGATCCAGAGTTTGAAGGGGAAACCAGAGGAGAGATGTTTGCTTCTTTATGGATTTCCTCTTCCAGAGTAGAGGAATCTAAGTCCTTTGCTTTTTCTTCACTTGACTCCTTTGCCTCTTCTGTCACTGTCTCACTAGATTCTTCTTTGTCATCCATGGCCGAGGGATCATCACCTAGGTCCTCTATAATAGGAATATTGAATCTTTTGTATGCATTCCGGAGGATGTCTTCTGTTTCTTTAACCACCTTGTCAGTCTCTCCAAGCATAAGCTGATTCATTCTAGCTTTGCTCTGGAACTCATCCTTGCAATCTTTGTAGATCATATTCTTTTGCTTAGGATTGATTGAAGGATAGAGCTGAATGGCTATCTATTCCCAGATCTCCATGTCCTTTGCTTTGGCATTATTCTTTCTCATTTCAAGTTCCTTCTCAAGGCTTTTAGGAATTAGAGATATGATTTCAATGAAGGCTTTGTTGTAGATATTCAAATACTTGACTGTGGCATCTTGCAGGATCTTCTAGTCAGCTTCACTACATTCATCATAGAATTCTGTTATTGGTTTCAGGTTTCCATCCACAGTGATTGCCTTGATGATATTGTCAAGAGTAGGCTTTTCAACACATTTATCTGTCTTTTCTTCTTCCTTGTCTAGATCGGTAGAGGATTCTCTGGATACTTTCTTCTTCTTTTTCATTTTCTTGACTTCCTCATTTGATTCAGTCTCTTCATCATCCTTTTGGCTTGTATAAGACCTTGTTTCCTTTTTCTTGGTTCTCTTTTCTCCTTTTCCGGATGTCTATGCTTCCATTTTTGAGGCTTTTTAACTCTTGGAAGTGGCAGGTGTAGAGCTTTTGGATGATTTGGTCCGGGAGGGGACTTGTACCAGGGCAACTTCTTTTTCTATCTCTTGCCTTTCTTTTTCCGCCCTTTCCATCTTCTCTCTGTTGGCATCAAGTGCCTCCTTTGATATCCCATGCCTCTTGGTGAATTCTTCTACTTCCCTCCTCACTTTTCTTTTCATTTCTGGTTGTCTTAGTTCCATATGGATCTTCACACTCAACTCTTCAAAGGTTCCAAACCTTTCTGCCTTAGGATCCTTGGGTTGGCTAAGCATGTGTTGAACATGTAGCTCTACAATTTTCTCATCTATTTCATAACCCATTGGCATGATCCAGACTGTCCTTGGTTCTACTGCCTCCATTAGGCACTAATTAGTTTCTACCATGAAGCAAACTGTATCCTTATACTTTTCAACTAGAGATTGGGGAATTCTCTCTCTTGCTTGCATCATACTCTGAAAGTTCTTGAAATAGCCCCAGAGTGTTGTTTTCTGTGCCTTGGCATCACCAAGCCCATGTATATAATCTCTGATTTGAATGGCTACTGGTCTATCATTCTGCCATACCCAACCATTAGATCCGGGAAGCTCATTCATGAAGTAAAAGAACAAACATAATAGCAGCCCACCATACTTGAATGAATTCTTATTGTCCTTTTTGATCTTTTGTAGGTTCTCCAACAATTGGTCTAGAAGAAGTTCACAAAGATTATAATCAACATTTTCTTTTAGCACTTGATAAGCTATGTAATTGCAGTTCTGGGTACTAAATTTACCCTACTGGAGTGATATATCTTGTAACTAATTATCATGGATGCAAATTTGATATCCGGATCAGTGATATCTTCAATTGTCATGGCTCTCTTGTCAAATTTTGATCTGGTTGCCTCACTCACTGTCTGATTCTTGACAGATTTGAGACCAGGTATCCCACCGAATGAGTGCAATCTGGTAACTGCCCTAATGGCATCCTTGGTTATCTTGAACGACCTCATCAACCATATAAAGTTATCATGCATTCTACTTAGAACATACCGGACCCATTCATCTTCTACAGAACAGGGGAAATGAATGCACTGTGCAAAATGTTTATCTTGGATAGCCTTATACTGAGGTTTGAGTTCAAAAGAGTCATCTATTAAATGATTGTGATAGATATTTGACAGATTGGATTCTCCAAACTCTTCAATGTTCACATGAATGTATGCCCTAACGTCTTCAACATGCAAAACCCCATGCAGAATGCTGGAAAATGCACCTAAGGGATCCACTTCTAGAGATTTGTAGGGATGTTTCTTAAATTTAGGGTGCGGCCTATCAAAAATCTTCACAACATTCAGAGTAGTCATCTTTAAAGATTCAGAGAGAGATTTTAAGAGCGGAAAATACCTCTTACGCTTTTTAGGGTTCACGGAATGAGCTGAAGAGATCACCAGCTGATTTGAATTTGGCAATTGATCTTTGAGAGAGATGAGGCAAACTTGTTTACATAGCTCTTCTTATCTATTTCACTAATACAAATGTGCAAATGAGGAGCAAATGAACCCTTTTATCACTGAGCAAACCCTAATTTCACATTGCAATAAATGCGCAACTCAAGTCATTTCGGTTGCCTTGTTCTCCTTGTTCTGAGAAAGATCTTTTCCGGATCACTGAGATATGCTTCAAGTTATTCTTCATGATTATTGACAATCTATCTTTCTTTCCTCAATCATTTGATCTATCCGTAGATCAAGATTCCTCAATTTTGAATCATACCAGATCTAACTGTGAAAGACCTGCTTCTTACCGGATGATTGTTAAACCGGATCAATCTTAGAAGATTAACCTCTTCTAAACTTCTTGTGGATCTTTCATATCTTTACCATGGCTTATTTAGATATTTCTCTGAGAACCCTTTGATCCGCAACCTTTCATGTGCCACTTTTAGGCACCTATTGACTGGCTGGGGAAAAATGTTTTTCTTTTGTAACTCCCCCTAAGCCAGAACTCATCTATTTAGTTTCTGGAAGGAATATCAACACCAGATTCTGGTGCGGATCCATCCCCATCATTTTCTGTACTTCGCTTCACCCATATCTTGTTCATCTCTCTTTGAATTTCATCCGCATTCACTTTTCCTTTTCCTTTGTCTTGGTTTTGATTATGATGCACCAGACCCCTTTTGTCCCGATTCTTATTTTTGTAGAATTTGGTAATATGACCAGATCTATTGCAATTGTAGCAAACAACATTTCTTTGCATATTTGACTGATATCCTCTTGATCTACACTGATTAACCATATGTCCCATTCTATTGCATGCAAAACATCTACCATTGAATGAATTGTTCATTTGCATACTTCTGCATTCATGAGTTTTGTGACCATACCTTTTGCAATTAAAGCACTATCCAGAGAAGGATGAATTAGTCTGATTCATTCTTCTTCTGCACTGATTTGATTTATGACCAAAGTTATTGCAATTGTGGCAGTATCCATTGAAGGAAGGATATCTTTGAGCATTTGGTTGCCTTACCGGAGGTCTTCTAGGCCCGTTTCTTGGATTTTATGATCTAGAGTTCTTCTGATCAGATCCGGAGCTTTCACCTTTTTCATATCCCAAACCTTGCTTGTCATCTACCCTCTTTTGGCTTTGAAGAAGAACTTCAAGTTGAGCAGAGCTTATATTGAATTTCTCTTTGTATTCATTTGCTGTTTGAAGATCCCTTTTAAGAGTGTCAATCTGATTCTCAAGTTGTTCTTCATTATCTCTAGCTTCTTCAAGATTAGATTCTAGATGCCTGATTATTCTATCCATTTTGTGGCAGTCTTCTGATTTCTCCTTGAGAGATTGTCTTAGATCATCTTCAATTTTTCTTTTCTCTTCAATTTCTTGGGTGAATTTCATAACTCCTGATTCCATTTCATGTCTTACCATAATGACCTCTTTTGATAACTTTTCACATAACTTGGTTTTCTCCTTCAGATCTTCATTTGTATCATTGGCTTCACCTTGACTTGCCAATTGCTGAAGTAGATCCTTTCTCTTTTCATAGAGATACTTAGTTTCCCTTTTAGTTCATTTATGAAATCATCAGCCTGTTTGAGTCTTTCCTTCAATTCATTGACTTCAGAGTTAGATTGCTCAAGATCATCTAGGGTAGACTGGAGTTGTTCCCTCATACCATACACATCCATTTGAATTCCCAGATCTTCCTCAAGATGTTAGGCTCTATTTGGAGGAACTTGGCTCTGATACCAATTGTTAGCTGCCGTCGCACCAAAAGATTGACCTATTAATGCCCTATACAACCACTTGACTTAACAAGCATGGAAGGCGGTTAAGCCCTTGTTGCAAACCACTATAGCGCAGAGCTGAACAAGGAGACCAAGGGTCACACCTTGCAACATTCTCCTCTTTTTTACTTTGTTTTCATTCTCTTTTTGAGCTGTGACCTACTCTTCTTTTTAATTTTGTCTTTTATTTATATTTCTTCTCAATCTGCCCACTCCTTTTTGCATTCTCCTTCTACTTATTTTCCTATCATTTCCATGACCCATTTATTATTCTTTTTTAAATTTCATCCAAAAGAAATCTTTCTTAAAATTCCACACCATCATTCTATTCAAGTTGACTCATAACCATGTGTTTTTATTTTGTTTTGCATTTCAAAAAACTAGTGAAAGAGTTTGAAGGTCAACCTTATCAACACAACCTCTACAGATGTCAAATGGCCTAGATAAAGATATTTTAAACTCCAAACAATTGGAAATAAGACTCCAACAATGAATCAATCCAATAATGAAACAAAAATGACCACACCCTTATTAAAAACTAGAATCTCATTCACTGTCCAAACTCTAGATTTGACAAATCAATTGATGTTTCCATAGGCATATACATATTTATCAACATTTAAATCCAAAAGAAACAAACATTCTCCCCATTATTGACTATGGAACTAAAATATAACTAAACCAAAACTTGTGAAGAATTTTTTTTATGTGCAGGATTGCTCTTACACCCAAATGCTCCTGCATCACTTATTCTCTTTTCTGGATCATTTCACTCCCAAGCCTCTACCACATCATCTATATTAGTCAAGGATTTGCCACTTTATACAATTATTTCTCCTTGTAATAGGTTCCCCATCAAATTCCTATCTTGGTACTTTTCCAATTGTATATAATCCTTTCCTTATCTCATCTTCCTCTTCATCTTCATCTGTAGTATGCATTTCTTCTATATATGCTCCTTACATTTCTTCATTGAATGACATGTGTACTTCTTTCCCATTTCCTTGTATTGTCAATTCTTCTTTCTTAGAATTGAATATACCATTATTATCGACAAACCACTCTATATCCAAAATAATGTTAAATATGTTAGGAGTTCCTTTATGAATATCTATGACTTCAAAATCTACTTTTGTTTTGAACCCCATAAATCCAAATCTACATTTCTCCATGTTCCTAAAGGAAATTTGGGACTTCCATTAGTTAGAGCTATGTTGTAAGTTGTCTCGTGTAGTTATAGCTCTTCAAATTCTTCCCAGACATTCTATGGGATGATGTTGATATCATCTCCCAAATCTAATAATGCTTGTCTAACCATTCTTCCATTAAGTTTAACATCTAACATCACTGATTATTTTTTCCATTTCTTTTGTGTCTTTTCCATACTTCTAACCTCAGGACTTTTCCTTTGCTCTAAGCTTTGTTTATTCCAATACTTTGAGAATTGTTTGATTTTTCAAATAAATCTTCTTCTTTTGCTAAGTTCACTAGTTCTTTTAAATTTTGTGCTTCTTTTGAGAAACAACTCTTTCCATTTTCCTCTTCTTTTTGTACTTCTCAATTAAATTTTTAGATTTCCTCACCACCAAGTCATGTTTCTCTCTATCCAGGTATCTTTTTTTTTTCATTTTCCTTTGATTATTATAGAATTTCTTCTTTCTACTAGTATCAACCCCTCCTTGGGTGATCATTACTCCTCTAATTTTCTTTTTCTTCAACTCCTCAATAGCCTTCCTTCTCAAAATTTCTTTTTTTTTCCTCTATTTTTTCTAAATATTCTTCCTTGGCCTTTGAGGGTTATTTAATCTCTCATATGCTCTCCATATCTATTTTCTTGCATTGCCTAATATTTTGTCCTTCTTCCTTTGGTACTTTCATTAGTACTTCAACAATATGTAGTGCGTTAGGACTTGATAATTCTTCACTCAAGTCCTGGCATTGGTCAATTATTATATAACTATTTGTTTTTAGGACAACTAAATTCATTGTGTAGTATCATTGTAAAATCCACATCTAGACTTTTTCTCTTCCCTACTCTTGCACTCATTAGCATAGTGCCCTAGTTTACGACAATGATAGCATGTTGGCCTTTGATTTATTCCTCTTCCCTAGACACCTCTATTGTTGTTGTGGTAGTCTCTCCTACAACCTACTTGAGAATAGTCATCATGGTGTTTTGTGGAGGGTTCCACATCTTTAATTTGTAGTACCATGTAGTTTATGTTATTGACCTATCTTTGATTTCTTCTCCACTACAGTTCCCAATAGCCATGCATTAGGTATCCATTTAATGCTCCTTCAGCCAATTCTTGTGCTCTAGCCATACTTTTATCCATGAAACAAGCATCCCTAGTATTCCTAGGACACCATGGTTCATATTCTTCATCACCAAGTAGCATTGGATAGTTATCAGTCTCATGTTTATCCCACTACCTGCATATCTTGTAGTATACACTTACTATTTTTGTTGGGGCCCTCTCAAAATCTACTCTTAATGGGTGCACTAAATTTTATTCCTTCTAGCTAGGGGAGACGTCTCACTCTTCTCACCTTTTTCTAGAATTTATTGCTTGAGCTTTAATTATTCTAATACCAATTTCAACTTTTATGTTTCATTTTTTCTAATGTTTCTCCCTCTCATCTCCATGAATAAGATTCTATTTTGGCAGCTAATTCCATCACATCCTTATATGTAGAGAAAATTTTCCCATCAATTGCCACGCTAATGTAGGTGGTCAACCCTGATGAACCATTCAATTCTTTATTTATCTGACAAGGGTTCCTCCAATTTTTAGACTACACTTTCAAAACTTTGGTCATAGTCCTCCACTAATTCATTCTTATCCCATGTCATCTCCCAAAATTTGCTTACACTATTGGAGCATTAGGAGAATAAAAAATTGTTAAGAAAAACTTACTCAATTTATCCCATGTTTTGTCATGTTTGGGGAATTCTTTCATATGCCATTTTAATGCATCATCCTAGAGTGTACCTACAAAATCAAATAATTTAGTTTGATCATCATTAATCCTATACTATCTCTAGTGAGGTGACAAGATGAATATGTGTTCTATGGCCTCTTTGGTATCTTTTCCAAAAATAACAAGTTTAGTCATGTTTGTAACTATAAATGTAGGAAGTGAAGGTGTTTTTCATTTGTTTGCTATAACCCTTGGATAAAGCCAATCAAGAATCTCATTGATAGTTGATCTTGGGGTTAGATGTACATCATCTTAGGCCAAGCCTTAGTGCTTCAAGGCCTCCCCCCAACAACTACATCTATATTATCTCTAAAAAGGGGGTTGAAGTACTTAGAGTTTATTGATGTCTCACATTCTTTCAATTGCTCTATCATTTTAGTTAGATTTTTCCTTTTAGTTCTAACTTGGGTTATTTACCACTCTAGTTCTTCTGTATTTGTGAGAAACATGTCCATTGAGTATTCACCTTCCTTATTACTAAGGTTTTAATTAGTTGTATCCCTCCTGGAACACTCTCTTGATGCCTTAGATCACACCTTCTATATCTGTTTTGGGTATCTCTCCTCTCTTTCCTAGGTGTATTTTGCCCAAGTTTCTCTTCCTTTTTCTTTTTCTTAGCTATAATCAACTTTTTATTCTCTTTCAAACCCATCTTGATCTCAGTAATAAGTTCTCTTTTTTTCTTGTTATGACCCTTTTTCATAAAAAAAATTTGATTTTTATCAAATTTTAATCCCTTTTTATTCATAGCCAAGAGTTGGACTAGATTTATCTCAATAGTTACATCTTTTCATGATCTCCCCCTTTCCATTATCACCCCATAGGTGCCTAAACCCTCTGAAGGTTTGTCCCTAGCATGTGCTACCACAAATTTCAATCACTACCATAAGTACCATTAATACTCATTTTCCTTGAAGTATTCTTTATTGTAAACTTCTTTTAGTAACTCTACGGTTTTCTTCTTTTGCAACAACAAATTGGGGTCCTCACAATGGAACTAAATGTTGATGATAAAATATAGACCCAAGGTCTAGATTAATTATGTCAGAAAGTTAACCCCAGGGTGATGCAATAAGAGGGAAACAAAAATTAGTGCAGTAGATAACATATAAGCAAATGAGATATTACATCCATATACACATCATAAGATGGAATTATTCATTCATTTATTTATATCATTAATTTGACATACAATCTTTCATACCACAAGCATAGATATATAAATCACATGTGCTTGGGTGATATATTCTTATCTTTCTAATACATATTCTATTTTCTTCTCATTCTATATCCATCCTACATAGTTGCAATACATTATGGTATTGGGTGATCCCACAATAGTGTGTCCCACTTTTTGGCCAAAGTGGGATATTGAAATCAACATTTTAAACCAAAATTTTACTTTTTGTCACCTATAATAACTAAACCGTTAAGAGTTTGAAGATGATGTGAACTAGTGGGTTTTTGAAATTTTGTGTAGATTCTAAACATCTATAAAAAAAAATAAAAATAATTTGTGAAATTTTTTACATAACTTTTAATAACTTGTTTTTATAGTAAACAATATTTTTAAAAAGTGATGTTTATTCCATATCGCATAACTTTTTTTTTATAGAAAGGATAAAATTATAAATTTTTAAACATAGATTTGTAACACTAATATCTAGTGTGTAGATATTTTTTTGTTGCATATTTTATTTTTTATTAATTTTTGAAGTGAGATTAATTATAATTTAGACATAGGTATATTCCATATCGCATAACTTTTTCTATATATATCCAAATTAACTTTTTTTTTGTTGAGACAAGGACATCAATACCTAGTGCACATATATTTTTTAGAATTTTTTTCTCTATTTTACTATTTCTCCATGTGTGTGGAACACAGACCTTGATGTTCGGTGAAAAAATTATGTTCACTAGAAAATATAAAATAAATATAATAATCAAATCAAATATATTCAAAATTATACTTTTTGGAATGTTTACTCTAAGGGCTACGATCCTACAAATTATCCTATCATGTTGATTCCATCTGCTGGTCCAACCAAAGGTTTGAAACAAAAAATTTTGAGGAAAATTTGAGGACGAAGGTGGAAGGACCTTCGAATGAAGGTACCTTAGTTTGAAGGTAACCAAGGACCTTAAATGAAGGTCCATAAGAAAAAAAAACCCTTTGAATGAAGGTCATTTCCATAAAAGGAATAAAAGGGACCTTCATTCAGGTCCTTTCCATGAAAACCTTCAAACAAAGGTTCACCTTCATTCAAAGGTGATTTTTTGACTCACCTTCGAATGAAGGTATTTGGTAATTTTTTTCTCACCCTATGCCAAATTCTAATGTCTCACAATTGGGACACACTATTGTGGGTCTACCCTACTAATATAGTTTATCTATATGTAGGGATGAGTCCCTAAACTCATCTCTATAAATCTTCCACCATTAGGAGGTACCACACATCATTTGATATTGTTGCAACTAATTTTTGGAATATGCGGTAACCTTTAGTCTGTCTTGTTTTGTAGAGTGTTGATCTTGTAAGACTTAGCTTTTGGCTCCCTTTCCGGTTTTCACCATTAGCCGCTATTACTCCACCCTTTTAGGTTTTCAACTGAATCTAGTAAGTCCTAATGTTAGTTTTGTGACCTACCAACAAGCATATAGGCATATAGTTGCCCCCAATATAAGAACATCATGAAGGATGACACTAAAGGCTAGATAAGGATTATGTAATCATGTTGAAGGTGTGATTGAATGAATAGATAAGCATGTAAGCATATAAAATTAGGGGTGAAAAGATGTCTCCAATGTGGCCCTTTAAGCAATAATCATGTCCTATAATAAATGTTATAAGTATTTCCATGTCACATGGCATAAAGGTGAAGCATTTGAAAATCTAAACATGCATAATTAATAAATGTCCTTGAATTGATAAATAGTCATCTTGGATCAATTTAATATCAATAGGTTTCATATGATTATAGGTGTGTCAAAACTATCATGTTAGTAAAATAATGATGATAATTGCATCACAATGAAAATACCTAAAAAAAATGATTTTGCCACTCATCATATAGCCAAAACATGTGTTATCATAAGTAAAATCATTGGCCTCAAGAATAGGGAATCTAGGGTTCATAGGGTGACTAAACTAAAAAGGTACCTCAAGTTATAAATAGTAAGGTGAATAGTGAAAAGTTACTTTCATTTTACTCCCAACCTTGTGAGATTAAACCTCTACAATCTTCAGTCTTATTGTGATTTGATTATTGACGGGTTGAATTGTACCATCTATTAAACTAGGGAACATAGTCTTGTGATGATGTCATGGCAAAGAATATGCAACTAGATCCATGGGTACTTGAACTGAGTGTAGCTACAATGAAATAACACTAATTCGAGGAGTAAAATTAAACCTCACTTATTGAAATGCAATCAAAACAAACTTACTAAAATGAAAGTGCTAAAATGAAACTAAACTAATCCCAAGATATCTACCACACCACAACTAAAATAAATCTGATATTATATTATAAACTGCCAATCAACAATAATCATTCACATATTAAAATACAAATAACAAAACTAAATATATAGAAATGATAAAGAAATAAACATGTAATTACAAACTAGACATCTATCAATCCTTGAAGGAAGCCTTCAACAACCAATCTTCCTAGAAAGATTCTTCCCAAGAGGATTGGGGTGTGTCACCCCCTCTATGCCCAAGATTATGCAAGAATCAAAAGCAAAGTGTAGTTGTTAGACTAATTTTATTGAATTGATGTGCAACCATTCTCCTTTACAAGTCAAAATAAAGGAGAATATGTAGATAAAATGTTCCTAACAAATTATCTAAATTAGTGGGATTGACAACAATCTTATCCCAATAATATCTCTTGTGAATAACAATCTTATCCCACCATTATCTCTTCTAATCCCAACAATGTTCCAAGAAAAGTGTTACATATCTATATGGTATGGTTTTAATACTCAACCAACCAATTTTTTTCAAATCTAAATAATATTTGGTATGATTATAATATCCATACAACCACACCATATTACAACCATACAATTATTTATTGTAATGTAGCAGGTTATAAAATGACTTTACTATTTGTAGCAAGTTACAATTACAATTACAAGTTGCAAGTTATAATTATGGTGCCATTTAACAAAGCTAAAATTGGACCTCCTTATTATAGATGCTAGAACTTGCTGTATAATCACCTTTGCCATGGCAACTAAACAAAAATTCTTCAAGCAAATTATTATTTATGGGAACACTTAACAAGCAGTCTTTAACTTCTTATTTATTCCTATCAAAGGTTATTAAATCATATCAATAATTCTTAGAAATAAAACTATCATAAAATAACCATTATGGCATACAAATGGAAGGATGGATAGTGAAATAATGTGAAAGGATGGAGGAAAAAAATGTAAAAGTATGCTATAAATGTGTTCATTTGAGGACTTGTAATCACCTCCAACTTAACATATTGCATGCCCTCATGTAGTCTTTAATCATTCTATTTTCATTTGGAACCATGTTTCATCTTCCTACAATAGCCTTATAATATTTAAACATGAGAGCTTCATTAATTGTGGGTAGAGATCATGGCTTAGGGTGATGAATTGTTGTTATATATTGTTGTGAGATAGAGTTGAAGTGATTCCACTATACAAGATGTAGAATAACACATCGAGTACTTCCAATGCTATGGGGCCACCTATGTACTTCATCCTTTCACAAAAGCTTATTTTTCTTTTTGTTTCTTTTCTCTCTTCTTTCTTTTAAAGAGTTTTTCTTGTGTAAAAGCTTGACATTTGTGATGTTACTTCTTGTATACATGACACTATTACTTCTGTCCAAATTAAAGACAACTTTACGAGATGGTATGTAGAGGTTTTGTATAGCAACTTGGAGGAAATATTATGGAGATGGTTTGGATATTAAATTTTGAAGAATGGTATGCATATGGAATAAAAATTATGGAGTAGATAAGGCATTCTATATTGTTTAATTCTTAGAAATTTGATTCAAGAATTAAAATAATTCTTTGAATATAAATTAACCAAAAAATATATACTACATTAGTTTACCAACAAATAATGGTGTAGCTCTAAATGTGAAGCAAAGGGGCTACAAGTTGAATTGAATTGTAGATCAAAGAGTGTTGCAAGTTGAAATGTGGACAAACATCTTGCAACACAATTTTTTTAGCATAAACAATTCTTACATCTTAAAGAGGTCGCTACATGAGGCCAATTAAAATGACAGGTGCAATAATCTATTATTAAATTATTCTTTTTTTTTCATTTTTTCAACAAGCTTCCAACAAGAAGCTAGTTTTCAAACCACCTATTGCTTAGTAGTGCCCAAAGGTTTTCATTACTAGGATTTATTTTTTATTTTTATTTTTCAATAGGGGTCTGCTAGCAAGCTAGTTTTCAAATCACTTGTTGCCTAGTGGTGCTTGTATGTTTTCACTGCCAGGAAGTTTTATTGATAAAATAATTTTATTGAATCGATGTACAACTATTATCCTCTACAAGTGAAAATGAAGGAAAACATATAGATACAATATTCCTAACAAATTATCTAAATTAGCGGTTATCTCGACAACATCTCTTGTGGATACCAATCTTATCCCACCGATATATCTTCTAATTCCAACAATATCTCCTAAGAAAAGTGTTACATATCCATATGGTATGGTTGTAATGATCAACCAACCAAATATTTTTCAAATCTAACTAATATTTTGTATGGTTATAATTTCCATTCAACTAAACCAGAGTAATCTCTACCTATTATTTGATAATATTAAATATTACTTATTTTTGACTTTAAATAATATTTTGTATGATTTTAATTTCATACAACCACACCATGTTACAACCATAAAATTATTTATTGTTATGTAGCATGTTATAAAATAAATTTGATACTTGTAACATGTTACAATTACAATCACAAGCTACAAGCTACAAGTTAGAATTATAGTCCCATACAAAGCTAAAACTAAACCTTCTTATTCTAGATGTTGGAACTTGCCTTATGATCACCTTTGCTATAGCAATTGAAAAAACAATTCTTTAAACAAATAATTATTTATGGAAACAATTAGCAAGTAGCCTTTAACTTCTCATTAATTCCTATCAAATCTTATTAAATCCTATCAATAATTCTTAGAAACATAGCAAAACCATTATGACATACATATGGAAGGATGGATGGTGAAATTGTTGATAACTGAGAGGGGGGGGGGGTGAATCAATTATCTTAATTATTTTCTTCTTTAACAATTAGTGCAATATCAAGACATATAAGCATAAATAACCATGGAAGTAGAAATAAACTCAACACACATAACATAGTTTTTTGACGTGGAAAACCCTGTTAAGGGAAAAACCACGGGGTGACTAACCCAAGATTGTATTCTCAGTTAGAAGAATAAGAAGTACAAAATGGCACTTGCCAATTAGGGCTCACTGCCCGAGCACACTGCTCACAAGAGGCTCACTGCCTACAATGGTTTATAAAAAGAAACCAAGTACTTGAACTGATGAGAAGCATCCACATATGCTGTGTTTAGTTCCAGTTAAGCTCAATATATTGATCTACTACACTTCATTCTTCCTCTTCTTTGGTGCTGCTGTTGCACAACACAACACACCACACACACCTTCATACCGAAATCAATCTGGTATATATATCCGCATCAATGATTTCAATCATCTTTCTAGTCGGCATCCGAAAAACTCAAGATATTTCCAAACTTTGGTTTGTCAGCTGAATCCATGCTTACTAAGTGATGCGTATCAAAAAGATAGTTAAAGAAGTCATCAATCATGTCAGCTAATCATGAATGATACCTCAAGAAACTTGATCACCATCAATATCTCATCCGGATTAAGGTCTGATGCTCTACCGGTCAGTTCTTCCTCAGTCTTCTCTGCCAAACAGGAGCCCAACACTTAGGTTTTCATATCTTTTCACTCTTTCATCTCCAGAGGCTCAATCTCTAGAATGTATTAGTCATGGTATTCCTCTTGACTTCCCCAAGTCTGCACAGTACTGAGATACTTCCTCTGAGAGATCCAGACCTGATTGTCAGACCCTGCTGCATGCTCTGTTCTTGCTCACCGGACCAAAATACTCTTCAATCTGACTTCTGGTATAGACATATCATGTCCTGCGGATGTGTGGGATGGACTTTGTTGCCATCAATGACAACACTCATGAAGCCACACAGTGTCTCTTGCCAACAATCTCCCCCTTTGGCATTGATGGAAACACTTAGTGAAAAATGACTAAGTGTTAGAGCATACTCCCCCTTGGTTGATGCTCTGTTCTTATGTACACTTTTCTGGAGCTTCCCCTTAGCTAGATTCCACATTTTTCACTACTCCTCACTCCCCCTTTGACATCAATGGCAAAGGGTAGGATCCGCACACCAAAATTTCCAAAAACAATCTATACTTGGCCGCATAAATATATATACATGTTATACTCACATATACTGAAGTATATCTGCAAAAGTTGTCTTCAACTGGACAAATTCTGTTGCCCAACTCTACTTCATCCTCTCCAAAATTGAGATGTGACCATTCAACATGAATGCAAAAGCTTCTGCCCTCTTTAGATTTGTCGGATCACTGGTCTGGGCTGTGGTCTGAGCATCAGTTAGGGCCTCATGCATGGCCTCTAACTTAGGGATAATTATCCCTCTAAGTTTACCCATCCTGCTTATTATGTTCTTCCTTTACTTTTCAAGTTTCTTTTGTTCATTTAGAATGGAAATAATCTGACATTCTTGGTTTATTATGGATGTGGTGAGAGGATCAAAATTCTGAGATAGACTTGACAGTTTACCCTCTTGTTCTTTCACATTCTTCTCAATATCCATTGTCACTTTAGACCAGGATAAACAAAATTTATATATTTCTCCGCCATCTTTAAGAGCATTTTCTAAGCTCTTTATTCCAATATCCATATTTCTCCTATCATTTGTTATAAGTCCTTGTATCTCAGAGAATCTCTTATCCAAAAATTCTTTCTGGACTTTCTCTTCTGTTGCTTTTTCCAAAGAATCAAAATGTGTGCTAAAAAAATTAACAAGAGATTTTAGATTACCGGATGAAGAGGCTGAAAGATCCTTCTAGAAGGATGGCATGATCTTCTCCAACACATCGGATGAAATCTCTATCAACTCACAGTCTTCCATGTGAGACTTCAGAAGTTTTTCTTTTGCCTTTGCTTGGGCAAAGGATGCTATCTTCATTGTATGAACCGGGGAGAGGGAATCAAAATTGAATGGTCCTTGAAGTAGCTCCGGTTCATCTAATTCTGTCATTTCTTTTGTCAGGAAGTCTTTGACTGCTTCTGTAGTGTCTCTTGCTAGAGACAGAGTTTTCTTGCCTTTTGTGGCCTTAGAGCTATCATCTGGGGTTTTCTCTATTTGATCTTTTTCTCTTCCCTTGACTTCTTCTTCTTGACCAATTTTCTCATCTTTTCTTTCTTCCCCTTCAGTTCCAGATTTAGTAGGGGGATCTGGAAGAGGGATATTTTCTTCTTCATGGACTTCCTCTTCCGAAATAGAGGAATCCAAGTCCTTAGTCCTCTCCTCACTTATCTCCTTTGGATCTTCTACATTTTTCTCAGTAGGTTCATCATCTATGTCCTCTATAACAGGGAGATTGAATTTCATGAAGGCATTCTGGAGGATGTCTTCAGTTTCTTTTGCCACTTTGTCAATCTCTCCAAGCATAAGCTGATTCATTCTTACTTTGCTCCGGAACTCATCCTTGCAATCCTTGAAGATCATGTTCATTTGTTTTGGAGTGATGGAAGGGTAGAGCTGAATAGCTATCTGTTCCCAGATCTCCAGGTCCTTTGCCTTGGCATTGTTCTTTCTTATTTCAAGTTCCTTCTCTAGGATTTTGGGAATTAAGGAGATGATTTCAAAGATTGCTTTGTTGTAGATGTTTAGATACCTAACTATAACTTCTTGCAGGATCTTCTGATCGGCTTCACTATAATCATCATAAAATTCAGTCATTGGTTTCAAGTTCCCATCCACAGTGATTGATTTGATGATATCATCAATGCAGAGAGTAGACCTTTCAATGAATTCTTCTGCCTCTTCTTCCTTGTTATGACCGGTAGAGGGTTCACTGGATGTTTTCTTCTTCTTCTTCTTCATTTTCTTGATCTCCTCATATGATTCTGTCTCTTCATCATCCTTCTGACTGATGTAAGACCTTGTGGCCTTTGTCTTAGTTCTCTTCTCTCCCTTTCCGGATGTCCTGACTTCCGGTTTTGAGGCTTTTTGACTCTTAGAGGTGGCTGGTGCAGAGCTTTGGGAGGATCTGGTTCGGGAGGGGGCTTGCACCGGAGCACTTTCTTTTTCCGTTTCTTGTCTTTCTTTCTCTGCCCTTTCCAAATTTTCTCTGTTGGCATCAACTACCTCCTTTGATATTCCATATTTCTTGGTGACCTCTTCTACTTCCCTTCTCACTTTCCTCTTGATCTTAGGCTGTCTAAGTTCAACATGAACTTTTACACTCAATTCTTGGAAGGTTCCAAACTTTTCTGCCTTGGGGTCCTTAGGCTGACTTAGTAGATGTTGGACATGCAGTTCCAAAATTTTCTCATCCACCTCATAGCCCATTGGCATAATCCACACTATTCTTAGTTCCACTGCCTCCATTAGGCATTGATCAGTGTCTACCATGAAGCACATTGTATCTTTGTATTTTTCAACTAGAGATTGGGGGATTCTCTCTCTGGCCTACATCATGCTTTGGAAGTTTTTGAAGTAACCCCACAGTGCTGTATTTTGTGCCTTGGCATCACCAAGCCCATACATATAATCCCTGATTTGTATGGCAACAGGTCTGTCATTTTGCCATATCCAGCCACTAGTTCTGGGTAGCTCATTCATATAGTAGAAGAATAGGCAAAGTATCAAGTCACCATACTTGAATGAATTCTTTTTATCCTTCTTTATTTTCTACAAATTCTCTAATAGTTGGTTCAAGAGAATCTCACAAAGATCATAGTCAACATTTTCTCTTAGCATTTGATAAGTAGTGTAAATTATAGTTCTGGGTACTGAATTTTCCCTGCTCGAGTGGTATATCTTGTAACCAATTATCATGGAGGCAAACTTGATATCCAAATCAGTGATATCTTCTATTATCATTGCTCTTTTGTCAAATTTTGATCTGGTAGCCTCATCACAGTTTGGTTTTTGACCGATTTGAGAATAGGTAAACCCTCCGGATGAGTGCAAACCGGTTACCGCCCTAATAACATCTTTTGTGATCTTAAATGGTCTATTCAACCACATGAAGTTGTCATGTACTCTGCTCAAAACATATCGGAGCCACTCATCTTCTGCAAAATAGGGGAAATGGATGCACTGTCCGAAATGCTTATCTCGGATGGCCTTGTATTGGGGTTTAAGTTTAAGTGATTCATCTATCAGTTCCTTGTGGTAGATATCCATCAGTTTGGATTCCCTAAATTCTTCAATGTTTGCATGTATGTAAACCCTAATATCTTCTACATGCAGAACCCCATGTAGAATGCTAGAGAATGCGCCTAAGGGATCAACTTCTAGAGATTTGTAGGGGTGTTTTTTGAATTTAGGGTATGGCCTATCATTGATTTTGACAACATTCGGAGTAGCCATCTTTCAAAAAGATTTAGTGAGAGATTTTCAAGAGTGAAAATACCTTTTTATGCTTCTAGGCTTCACGATATGAGCTGGATAAGATTGCTGGTTGAATCGACTTCTGCTTTTGATCTTTGAGAAGTTTTGAGGCAATTTATTTCAGAGCTCCTTCTTTTCTTCTTCTCAAATGCAAATGTACAAATGATGAACAAGAGAACCCTTATATTTCTGCGCAAACCCTAATTTCACATTGTAATAAATGCACAACTTAAGTTATTCCGGTTGCTTTGTTCTCCTTGTCCTGAGAGATCTTTTTGGATCATTGAGATGCACTTAGAGTTATTCTCGGTGAATATTAGCAATCTAACTACCTTTCTCTAATCATTCCATTTATCCGCAGAATAGGATACCTCAAATTTGTATCATACTGGATCTAACTGTGAAAATCCTGTTCTTACCTGATAACTATTAAACCAGATCAATCTTGGAAGATTAACCTCTTCTAAACTTCTTGTGGATCTTTCATATTTTTACCAAGGCTTATTTAGATGTTTCTTTGAGAACCCTTTAATCCGCAACTTTCCATGTGCCAATTTCAGGCACCAACTGATTGGTTGGGGGAATTTATTTTCTTTTTTGACTCCCCCTGAGCCAGAGCTCATCTATTTAGTTTCTGGAAGGAATATCAGCACCAGATTCTGGTGTGGATCCATCTCCAACATTTTTTGTACTTCTCTTCACCCAAATCTTTTTCATCTCCCTTTGAATTTCATCTACATTCACTTTTCCTTTTCCTTTGTCTTGGTTTTGATTATGATGTACCGGACCCTTTTTGTCCTGATTCTTACTTCTGCAGAATTTAGCAATATGACCGGATCTATTGCAATTGTAGAAAACAACATTTCTTTGCATATTTGACTGGTATCCTCTTGATCTACATTGATTAGCCATATGTCCCATTCTATTGCATGCAAAGCATCTACCATTGAATGAATTGTTCATTTGCATATTTCTACATTCTTGAGATTTGTGACCATACCTTTTGTAGTTAAAACACTGTCTGGAGAAGGATGAATTAGTCTGGTTCATTCTTCTTCTACACTTATTTGCTTTATGACCAAAGTTATTTCAATTGTGGCAGTATCCATTGAAGGATGGATACATTTGAGCATTTGGTTGCCTTACCAGAGGTCTTCTAGGTCTGTTCCTTGGATTTCCTGATCCAGAGTTCTACTGACCAAATCCAGAGCTTTCCCCTTTCTCATACCCCAAGCCTTGCTTGTCATCTACCCTCTTTTGGCTTTCAAGAAGAACTTCAAGTTGAGCAGAGCTTATCTTGAATTTCTCTTTGTATTCATATGCTGTTTGACGATCCCTTTTAAGAGTGTCTATCTAATTCTCAAGTTGTTCTTCATTATCTCTAGCTTCTTCAAGATCAAATTCCAGATGCCTGATTATTCTATCCATTTTGTGGCAGTCTTTTGAGTTCTCCCTGAGAGATTGTTTTAGATTATCTTCACTTTTTCTTTTCTCTTCAATTTATTGGGTGAATTTCATAACTCCAGATTCCATTTCATGTCTTACCATAATGACCTCTTTTGATAACTTCTCACATAACTTGGTTTTCTCATTCAAATCTCCATTAGTATCATTGGCTTCATTTTGACTTGCTAATTGTTGAAGTAGTTCCTTTCTCTTCTTCATTGAGATAGTCAGTTTTTCCTTGAGTTCATTTATGAAATCATCAGCTTGTTTGAGTTTTTCCCTCAGGTCATTAACTTTAGAGTGAGATTGCTCAAGATCATCTAGGGCAAACTGAAGTTGTTTCCTCATACCATACATATCCATTGAGATTCCCAGATCTTCCTCAAGCTGTTAGGCTCTGTTAGGAGGAACTTAGCTCTGATACTAATTGCTGGTAATTAAGAGGTGGGGTGAATCAATTATCTTAATTATTTACTTCTTTAACAATTAGTGTAATATCAAGACATATAAGCATACATAACCATGGAAGCAGAAATAAACTCAACACACATAACACAGTTTTTTGACGTGAAAAACCATGTTAAGCGAAAAAACCATGGGGTGACTAACCCAAGATTGTATTCTCTGTTAGAAGAATAAGAAGTACAAAATGACACTTGCCAATTAGGGCTCACTACCCGAGCACACTGCTCACAAGAGGCTCATTGCCTACAATGGTTTATAAAAAGAAACCAAGTACTTGAATTGATAAGAAGCATCCATATATGCTGATGTTCAGTTCCAGTTAAGCTCAATATACTGATCTACTGCACTTCATTCTTCCTCTTCTTTGGTGCTGCTGTTCAGTCACATACCGGACCTGTAAAGCTACTTTCACGCTACTCTCTACTTTTCTTCGCACAACACAACACACCACACACACCTTCATACTGAAATCAATCTGGTATATATATTCGCATCAATGATTTCAATCATCTTTCTAGTCGGCATCCAGAAAACTCAAGATATTTCCAAACTCTGGTCTGTCAGCTGAATCCATGCTTACTAAGTGATGCGTATCAAAAATATAGTTAAATAAGTCATCAATCATGTCAGCCAATCATGACTGATACCTCAAGAAACTTGATCACCATCAATATCTCATCCGGATTAAGGTCTGATGCTCTGCCGGTCAGTTCTTCCTCAGTCTTCTCTGCCAAACAGGAACCCAACACTTGGGTGTTCATATCTTTTCACTCTTTCATCTTCAGAGGCTCAATCTCTAGAATGTATTAGTCATGGTACTCCTCTTGACTTCCCCAAGTCCGCACAGTACTGAGATACTTCCTCTGAGAGATCCAGACCTAATTGTCGGACCCTGTTGCATGCTCTGTTCTTGCTCACCGGACCAAAATACTCTTCAATCTGACTTCCGGTATAGACATATCATGTCCCGTGGATGTGTGGGATGGATTTTGTTGCCATCAATGACAACACTAATGAAGCCACACAGTGTCTCTTTCCAATAGAAATAAGGTGAAAGGATGGAGGAAAACATAGTAAAGTATGTTATATATGTGTTCATTTAAAGATTCATCAATTATCATGGTGCATAGGTGAGGACACATTCTAAGATGAGTAGATAGAGTACATGCACGTACCGAGCTCAGTGAGCATTCAAAGGTAGTATGTTTAATTTTTGACCCAAAATTTTTACCCTTTTGTAAAAAAAATAATCTTGTAAAATGATGAATTTTGTGAAAATAACATACGATTATTTTTCACATGCAATGACCCATGGGATTGAACCATTATACATGGGATTGATGACTTATAGACATATTGTTGGGTCTTGTTTGAAGGTGTTGACTTACTAGGTTTGAGAAATTTTAAAGTTGGGGTTTTCTTCCCTCCTAAAGTGTTCCAATCTTCATCTTTAAAAAATAACATCACGACCTCAATAATAGGCTTAGAGGTCAGACGTGGCATAACAAGAGAATCTCTAATCTTTTTATTAGTGGTTAACACAAAAAGTATTAGGAAGATTAATCTAAGTCACCTTCTATGAAAAGCAAAGAGGCCCAACTTGGATCATGCTTGAATCTCCACTAACTCATTAAGGTTAGTGGTGAGGTCCACTTTGATATAAACTCTTTTGTGGGGATGGTAAAAGAACAAAAAATTATCCCCCCACTAAGTGTTTAACCTGTACATAGTTTAATTCACTTTCTTTTGTACTTGCTAAGCATAATAAGTTTGAGAACATGGAAGTACATAACATAAAATATTATATATTGAATCTAAACTAACAAGTATGGGAGCAAGGACACACTAAATGTAAACTTGTTAAGCTGCATCAAAGAAATAGAAAAATAGAGTAGGTGCACCTAGAATTTGTAAAATCTATTTCTATAAATGGACTCAAGTGGAAGAGAATATGGTGTGGGATTTTCAAGTCAAATGGAGAACTTTGATTTATGTGTGTTGCTACAAGGTGGTACTGGGCATCGCTGCAAATTAGGGGTGCTAGTGACCCTCTTAGGCATTGGTTTCAATATCACCAACCCTCATGGGTGTTGGTGTCCTAATGTCTAAAATTCTTTAATTTTTTGAGCATCCTTGCCTTAATTTTTTATTGCCCTCTTACTTGCAAAATCTTCATGTCTAACTTTAGATCTCATATATCTTGAGCTAAAGTCTGGGAAGAGGGAAAAAAGGGTGTGCTATTAAAAATACCACCTCAGGTAGTCCCCTACATGTGGTGTATTCCAACCTCAACAATGGTACTATAAAAATAGGAGAGTGTATGATTAGTGGGTGATGGTGTAGATGTAGTGTGTGCAAATATTAAGTGACCAAATATATAAACTCTAGAGGATGAACTATGGAAATGTGGCATGTCTAGTGATGGAGGGAAACTAACGAGACAGAGATTACAAAAGGGAAGCATTGGAGAGGTAAAATATATGAAAGGGGTTTTGGATCTAAATAAGGAATGCTTATACTGATAATTCTGGGATATGGCTCTAAGATGGAGATTAAAAATAGGGATATATGGGTTCTAAAGGGGAAAGGAGATAAAAGAATGAGAGAATGAATGGGGAGAAGGATTAAGAGAGAATCATAGCTTGGATGGAACTATAGATTCCTAAACTTGTAGTCCACATAAGTATTACTTACTACCCTACACTCTAATGGAGCTTCTATTAATCATTTGTGAATCCTTGAGAGAGTATGAATGCTTGAAGCCTTCTATTTTCTTCTAATCTTGAAAATAGAGACTAAAATAGGTTTATACTAAGTAAGATTGCACCAACTTGCATTGGGATTGCGGAAATGAGTCTAGTAGAAATTGGTTTGAGTCAAATTTGTCCATTTGCTGAATTTCATGTGAGAGGATTAGGAATAGATTTGGATTTTATTTTTTATTTTTCTTTTCTCTTTTTTTGGGTAAAAATTTATATATTAATACCAGGCATCAAATGCTAAGAAACTAGGATACAAAGAGAGAAATAGAGACATAGTCCAAAGCAACCAAAAAACAAGCAACCACGATAACTCCCAAAGACTGCTAAAGTTCAAACCAGAGAAGTTGCCCTTAGCTCGACCTATCATTTAACACAAGATGATGTAACTTTTGAGACTTGTCAATAGCCAACTGATCCCAACGATTAACCTCCCAACCACTTTGCTGCTCAACAACCCACTTGGCAAGGGAGTCTTCCATTCCATTCCAATCCCTGGGGATATAGGCAAAGGAAACAAACTCAAAAGAGCTACCCAACCTCAGAATCTGCCTACCAACCACTGCTAATTGCCAATGGATTCCCTCAAATTGTCTTTCATTCAACATATTAATAATTATCATAGAATTTGCCTCCAAAATAATCTTCCTCCAACCCAAAGCACAAGCCTTTTCCATGGCCACTAGAATAGCTTGAGCTTCCATGAGATTATTCGATGCCTACCCCATATAAGTGGAGAAGAAAAAGACAACTACACCAGAACTATCTCTCCCAACCCCTCCAATTCTAGCATGGCTCATATTCCCTCTAGAGGATCCATCTATATTAATCTTAAAACCCCCAAGTAGGGGAGAAGCCCATTTGCCTTCTCTTGAAATCTTCATATTTGGCTTGTGTCCTACCTTAGCCACAGATTGGCCAACAACATTCTCATCAAGGCTTATCCCATGAGCCAATGAAAGTTCCTCCCTCTCCAATGACTCATCCAAGTCACATTTGGCTATTATACTCTCCCGGATCATACTCACAATCTTTTTCCACAACTGCAGGGACCATATTTGACATCCTTGGAAAATCCTTCTGTTGCGCTCTAGCCAAAGCTGCTAGAGAATATAGGAAGGCCCAATCTCCCACACCACATGAAGAAAGAAAGCTTTGGTAGGAGGTCTCCCCAGACTATTCCAAAAGACCAAAGAAGTGGCATGAACACACCCCTTATTCCACAGTCCCCACCAGAAATACCAGATTTCCTTAGCAATGAGCATTAGAAGAAAATATGGGGGATAGATCCTAGCAACCAGCCAAAGAAAAAAGTTGCACTTCAGCCAAGCGTAATTGTTCCAAACTTTCTTCCACTAGGGAACTTCCCTATCTCAACCACCTTTCTGATCAAGAACCTGATTGATATGGTGTGGATCTGATCAGTCTCCAAGTGGGAGATTGTTTTTATATGGAGCCTAATCAGACTCGGAGGTTATATTTACCCCACTTTTATCAGTACGGTTTCCCCCCAAATTCCTATGGGGTCAAGGGGCAGCACCCCTTGCGGGGGTTTGGGGGCAGCGCCCCCAAGACGGGGTCAAGGGGCAGCGCAAGCAAGGAGATGATATGGTTGCACCTTTTTTTCATTGACCGACATAAGAAAACCCTATTTTGTAACCGATAAAAAGCTTGATAAAAAGCGGCTAAGGGTTAGGGTTTTGATATTGTATTGTAGCATTTTGCAGCGGTATTGAGTTGCAGGGATTGCTGATTGTAATCGGTTTGATTTACTGGATAATAATATTGGACTCTCTGTTTGGTGGATGTAGCCCGAGTTTGGGTGAACCACGTTAAAAATTGTCTCTCGCTATTATTATTTCTATGTATTTCCATTTCTCTATTTACTCTTTATTTGCATTTAATTGATATCTTCTGCCGGCTAACCCTAACAAGTGGTATCAGAGCGGGTTGTGTTCGATTATCGTCTGCAGGAAAGTCTCACGGTTGAGTGGGAGCAATGGCGGACGAGGGTAAAACTAAGGTTGATAAATCAATGGGCAGAACTATCAGTTATGGAAGATGCAGATGGAGGATTACCTCTATCAAAAGGATTTATGGAGGCCGTTGGAAGGAGTAGCCAAGAAACCGGCAACAATGTCTGATGAGGATTGGAATCTTCTTGACAGAAAGGCACTGGGAACCATTCGGTTGTGCCTGGCACCGTCGGTGGCATTCAATATAACAGAAGTGAAGACGATAGATGGTCTGATGAAAGCTTTGGCAAAATTGTATGAAAAACCCTCAGCCTCAAATAAGGTATTTCTCATGAAGCAGTTGTTTAATTTGAAAATGGTTGAAGGTGGATCTGTGACAGGTCATTTAAATGAATTTAATACGATTGTCAGTCAATTGACTT
This sequence comes from Cunninghamia lanceolata, assembly GCA_027924645.1. Taxonomy (NCBI): domain Eukaryota; kingdom Viridiplantae; phylum Streptophyta; class Pinopsida; order Cupressales; family Cupressaceae; genus Cunninghamia; species Cunninghamia lanceolata. The sequence continues at coordinate 136,488 of BSBN01001629.1, read as the reverse complement.
CTGTAAATGTAAAATTTGATGAAGAAGTTAGAGCTCTCTTGATATTATGTTCATTACCTGAAAGCTGGGATAGTTTGGTAATGGCGGTTAGTAACTCTGTTTCTAGTTCAAATACCCTAAAATTTGATGATGTTGTTGGTGTTATTCTGAGTGAGGAAATTCATAAGAAAAGCTCAGGTGGATCCAAATCAGGCAGTGTTTTGAATACAGAAAGCAGGGGCAGATCAAAGGAGAGAGGAAAAGGTTCTGGAGGTCATGGGAAGTCACGAGGAAAATCAAAGGACAAAAGATCCCAAACCAGAGGACAGAAGGATTGCTGGTACTGTGGAAAACCAGGTCATCTGAAGAAAGATTGCTGGTCTCGGAAGAATAAAGAAGGAGACAAACAAGAAGGCAATTAGGAAGCAAATGTGGTAAGCAATAAGTCTAAAGATGATGCTTTGATTCTTTCCCTAGATAATGCTGATGATTCATGGGTTTTAGATTTAGGGGCCTCATTTCATGCTACGCCCCATAGAAGTTATTTCCTTGATTATGTCCAAGGGGATTTTGGGCTAGTTTATTTGGGAGATAACGAACCCTGTTAGATTGTTGGAAAGGGAAGAATCAAGATTAAGTTGCAGAATGGGAATCATTGGCTACTATAAGAGGTAAGGCATGTTCCAAGGCTCAGTAGGAATTTAATTTCAGCGGGGCAGCTAACTGAACAAGGTTGCACTGTTACATTTACTGATAAAAATTGGAAGGTTTCAAAAGGTGCCTTAGTAGTAGCAAAAGGTGTGAAAGTAGGCACCTTATATCTTTGTACAGGTCATACTATTCCTTCTACTTTAGCTGTTACAGAGAAAAAATAAACAGGTTCAGGAACAGTTGCTGCAGGTTTGCAGGAAGAGACTGGAAAAGTTGCTGCAGGTTCTGAGACAACACTGTGGCATAACAGACTTGGGCATATGAGTGAAAAAGGTATGAAGGTACTTCATTCTAAGAAAGTTTTACCAGGTCTGAAATGTATTAATATGGATTTCTGTGAAAGTTGTGTGTATGGAAAACAAAATAGAGTCAGTTTTCTCAAGGATGGGAAGCAAAAGAAAAATGAAAAATTGGAGCTTGTGCATACAGATGTATGTGGACCAGCTCAGGTATCTTCTCTCGGTGGCTCTCGGTATTATGTTACATTCATAGATGATGCAACTAGGAAGGTCTGGATTTATTTCCTTAGATAGAAATCTGATGTATTTGAAACATTTAAGAAATGGAGAAGCTTGGTTGAGAATGAGACGGGTAAAAGATTAAAATGTCTCAGATCTGATAATGGCGGTGAGTATTGCAGCAAAGAATTTGAAGATTATTGTTCCCTTAATGGAATTCGCAGGCAGAAAACGGTTCCAGGGACTCCACAGGAAAATGGAGTGGCTGAACGCATGAATAGGACAATAATGGAGCGTGCAAGGACCATGAGATTGCATGCTGGGCTACCTTTAAACATGTGGGCAGAGGCTGTCAACACTGCTGTATATTTAATTAACAGAGGTCCTTCAGTTCCTTTAGGCTGTGGTATTCCAGAGGAAGCATGGACAGGCAAGAAGGTGAGTTATTCTTTTCTGAAAACCTTCGGCTGTGAAGCATTTGCACATATAGATTCTGAAAATAGAACCAAGCTGGATGCGAAATCAAAAAAATGTACCTTCGTTGGATATGGCATTGATGAATTTGGTTATAGGCTTTGGGATTTTGAAAATCAGAAAATTGTGAGAAGCAGGGATGTTATATTCAATGAGAAGGTGTTGTACAAAGATCAGTTGCAGCAGCATGAGAAGAAAGAAAAGGATTATGTGGTGCTGGACGATACTCCAAATAGTGATGTTCCAGTGGTTCCTCATGTTCCGCAACAGCAACCAGAAATACCACAAACTCCAGTGAATGTTAGACGGTCAACAAGGATCAGCAGACCTCCTAAAAGGTTTTCTCCCTCTTTGTATTCTATTTTGTTAACAGATGCTGGTGAACCCGAAGGGTATGATGAAGCTATGCAGGTGGATACACAGGTTCAGTGGGCGCTTGCAATGAAAGGAGAAATGGACTCCTTGCTGAAAAATCAGACTTGAGAATTATGTACGTTACCTATAGGTAAAAAGGCTTTACCAAATAAATGGGTTTACAGGCTAAAAGAGGAAGATGGAGGTAAGAAAAGATTTAAGGCCAGGTTAGTTGTAAAAGGATTTGCACAGAAAAAGGGCATTGATTTTGATGAGATATTTTCTCCGGTTGTCAAGATGACTTCTATTCCTACTGTTTTAAGTATTGTGGCTGCTGAAGATTTACATTTAGAACAGCTAGATGTTAAAACTGCCTTTCTCCATGGTGATTTGGAGGAGGAGATCTATATGGAACAGCCCCAAGGATTTGAGGTCAAAGGTAAGGAGAAACTAGTATGCAGATTGAAGAAGAGTTTGTATGGCCTGAAACAAGCACCTCGGCAATGGTATTTGAAATTTGACAGTTTTATGGCTGAGCAAGGCTACAACAGGTGTAATTCTAACCATTGTGTTTATTTTAAGAGGTTAGATAATGACAGCTACATTATTTTATGTTTATATGTTGATGACATGCTTGTAGCTGGGTCTAACATGGATCACATAAGAGAGTTAAAACAACAGTTGGCACAATCATTTGATATGAAGGATTTGGGGGCAGCAAAACAAATCCTTGGTATGAAAATTTGCAGAGATAGGCTGAACAGAAAATTGACTCTATCTCAGGCTGCTTATGTTGAAAAGGTGTTGCAGAGATTCCACATGGAGAATGCAAAAGTTGTCAGCACACCTTTGCCTAGTCATTTGAAATTGACTAAGGACATGTGTCCTAAGACACAAGAGGAGGAAGAGAAAATGTCCAAGGTACCATATGCTTCAGCTGTAGACAGTTTAATGTATGCCATGGTATGCACGAGACCGGATATTGCACATGCTGTAGGAGTCGTTAGTAGGTATATGAGTCATCCCGGATTAGAGCATTGGAATGCGGTAAAATGGATTCTCAGGTATTTGAGAGGTACATCCAATAAACACTTATGTTTTGGGGGCTCTAATACTGATTTAGCAGGTTATGTAGACTCAGATTTGGCAGGAGATATTGATACCAGGCGGAGTACTACAGGTTATGTCTTTACTGTAGGTGGAACAGCAGTGAGTTGGATTTCCAGGTTGCAAAAGGTGGTTGCTTTATCCACCACAGAGGCAGAATATGTAGCTGCAACAGAGGCAAGTAAGGAGATGATATGGCTACAATCTTTCATGAATGAATTGGGCACACAACAGGTTAACAGTTATTTGTTTACAGACAGCCAGAGTGCCATACATCTTGCAAAGAATTCTGCCTTGCATTCAAAGACCAAACACATATAGTTGAGGTATCACTTCATTCAGTCGGTGTTGGATGATGGACAGTTACAGCTGGCAAAGATACATACAGATGACAATCCAGCAGATATGTTTACAAAGGCAGTGACAAGGGAGAAGCTGAGCTCCTCTTCAGCTTCGGTTGGTCTTCTAGACTGAACACAACAAAAATAGAATAACAGAGTCCAGGGTGCTTATTTCCAGTGGGAGCTACAGGGTCAGTGGTGTTATGATCAGTCTCCAAGTGGGAGATGATATGGTGTGGAGTCTGATCAGTCTCCAAGTGGGAGATTGTTGTTATATGGAGCCTAATCAGACTTGGAGGTTATATTTACCCCACTTTTATCAGTGCGGTTTCCCCCCAAATTCCTACGGGGTCAAGGGGCAGCGCCCCTTGCGGGGGTTTGGGGGCAGCGCCCCCAAGACGGGGTCAAGGGGCAGCGCAAGCAAGGAGATGATATGGCTGCACCTTTTTTTCATTGACCGACATAAGAAAACCCTATTTTGTAACCGACAAAAAGCTTGATAAAAAGCGACTAAGGGTTAGGGTTTTGATATTGTATTGTAGCATTTTGCAGCGGTATTGAGTTGCAGGGATTGCTGATTGTAATCGGTTTGATTTACTGGATAATAATATTGGACTCTCTGTTTGGTGGATGTAGCCCAAGTTTGGGTGAACCACGTTAAAAATTGTCTCTCGCTATTATTATTTCTGTGTATTTCCATTTCTCTGTTTACTCTTTATTTGCATTTAATTGATATCTTCTGCCGGCTAACCCTAACATTGATATCCCCTAGCCACAGAGTAAGATCCCTTAGGGTTAAGGCCCCAAGCTAAGATATCTTAATCATCCAAGGAATTCCAGAACCGTATAGCTAGAATTGAAGATACAACCTTTTGATCTTCCTCTGAACCCCCTCTAGGCCATTCCTCGGGGTTTCTCCAACAAGCTATCTCTGTTTGACCCAAAGATTGAGTGGACTTAAAGTCTGCCACTCGAATTCATTCAGCTTCCATAAATCTGTCACAAAGATCCTGCAACTGCGGATGAGAAGAGATGATGGGGGGAACCCATCCCAGGAATCATGCCGAAACAGAGCTTCCGAGCCCTTGTTACAAATCCAAAATAATTCTTGCTTGATAAGATTAGCCCCTTCTTAAGAGTACTCCAAATCATAGAGCCTTTCCCTGAGAGCTCAACCTGAGGAATATCCTCACTAGCAATCTCCCCCAAATACTTAAAAGTAAGAATTCTAGCCCAAGATTACTCTGAATTAGTGCACCATCTTTGGTAGCAAGAGCCTGGCAGTTGGTACTAGCCTGATGAAGACCCAGACCCCCATTCTACTTAAGGCTACAAACAACCTCCCACCTGACCAAACTCCATTTCAAATCCTCTAGATTCCCAGCCCAAATAAATTGCCTCGAAAGAGCATCAAAGTCCCCGATAAAACTCGAGGGAGCCACCAATAGAAAACACCTATAGATATAAAGAGCTTGAATCATAGATTTCAAAAGCATAACTCTTCCAACAAAGGAGAGCCATTAGAAGGTCCAGTGACTAAACTTTACTCAGAGCTTATCAAGAATTATCTACCAATACTCCCTAGCAAGGGGCCCAAGAGATAGGGGAAAACCCAGATAGGTGAGAGGGAGAGTTCCCACCTGGAATCTAAGAATTCTAGCAATTTAGAGCAGAATAAGATGAGGAGCATTGAAGAAAATAATGGAAGACTTGTCCTTATTAATCGTCTGTCTGGAAGCCGATAAGTAAATATCTAGAGCTCTTCTTAAATTCACCGCCTCCCTAACATTGGCCAGACCATCAAGGTCGTATCATCCACAAATTACAAATGAGAGAAATAAGGCAAGGTGCTAGCCCAAGACCATCCATGGATCTAGCCCTGTCTAACATGAAAATTAAGAAGATGACCTAAACCATTGGCCATCAAGATGAACAACTACGGGGACAAAGGATCTCCCTGTCTCAAATCTCTAGAAGCTCTAAATAGGGGAGAAGAGATGCCATTGATGGTGACCGAAAAGGAAGAAGAGGTGACGCATCTCATAACCCACTCAACCCAATCCTGACCAAAACCAAAAGCCAAGAGAATCTGCTGCAGAAACCTCCATTTGACCCTATCATAAGCTTTGGACATATCTAACTTAATGAACATAGCCTTGTCCTTAGAGGCAACCATTGAATGTATAGCCTCCCCAGCTATCACCACCACATCTAGAATCTGTCTACTTGCAACAAAGCCCCCCCACTCTTCAAAAATAAGGGTACTTAAACACTTTTTAGGTCTCTCCACCATTAGCTTGGTTATTATCTTATAAATCACATTACATAAAACAATGGGCCTAAAATGATCAAAAGAGTGGACCTCTTCTTTTTTGGGGCTAAGAGAAAGCAAGGTCGCATTCAAGGCTCACAACATCTGTTTACTATTTTTTGATTCCCAAACCAGCTCCAACACATCATGTTTGAGAATCTCCCAAAAATCTTGGAAAAATTCAATCAGAAAACCATCAAGTCTAGGAGCCTTCCCCTTCCTCATCTAAAAAATAACTCCCTCCATCTCCTCAAGGGAAACAAGCTTGATGAACTCCTCATTCATCCCCATTAAAACTAAGGAGGGATAAAATCCAGGACCAAATACTCCCCTGCTAACGCTTGGGCACATCCTCCTAAAGAAGAGAAGAGAAGAACATAGCCTCTCTACAGATATCTGGCGACAAAGAAAGAAGGTTCCCATTAGAAGCCTCGATAGATGTGATAATGTTTCTCTACCTTCTATCCTTGACAAAATTGTGGAAGAAAGTCATATTCCTATCTCCTTGAAGCTAGTCAATCCTAGCCTTTTGCTTCTAGAAAATTTCCTCCCTAACTTCCCATTCTGAGAGCTCTTTAAGTAACTCAAAATCCTTCTACAGATTCTACATCGTAGGCAAACTCCCTAATCTGACATGTGACCTCATATAAATGAGATTGGATATCTGCCTTAGACTGAAAAAGATTTCCAAAGCATTCCTTATTCCATCTCTTAAGTTGGTGCTTCACATACAACAGTCTCTTAACAAAAGAATACATGGTCGTACCATAGGCAGGCTTACCCTCTTGCCACCAAAATGCCATAAGATCCTGTAAAGATTTCTCACACAACCACATCAGTTGGAATCTGAAAGAGGGTTTCCTAGAAGCTTTGGACATAGATATGCTCAACTTTATGGGTTAGTGATCAGAACTCTGCCAATCTAGGATCTTAGAGCTGGACATCCAACGATAACTCACCCAATAACTGGAAATAAGGACCCTGTCCAATCTCTTAGAAATCGAGTCCTACCACATCTTCTATTGTTCCAGGTAAACTGTCCATTACTAAGTTGAATATCCACTAAGGCCAGAGAGTTTATACACTCCTGAAGTAACCCCGAAGCAGCATCCAACCTTGGCACCCCCTTGCTTCTCTGCCAAACTCACAATAACATTAAAATCCCTAGCTAGGATGCACAAATGAAGAGGAACCAAAGACCTCACAAATTTGATATGGGTCCACAAATCCACCTTACTAGAGAGATTCGTAGGGACGTACACATTCCTAAAGAGAATAGATTCCCCTGACTCAACACTCGAAGCAACAACTGAAATCGAATGCCTATTGATGATCCATCAGAGAGGGGTAAGGTTACATGGGTACCATAAGCATAGTAACCCTCCAACACTACCTTGTGCTCCAACACACAACACATGCCTCACCACCAAAGTTTTGAGGTAATGTTATGCATTCCTTCAATTGAAAGCTTAGATTCATGTAAAAAAACCATATCCAGTTTGTGAACTCGGATCAAACCTTGAACAACCTTTTGTGCTATTCAAACCCCTTGCATTCCATGAGAGGACTATCATTTATGGAAGTGAGAATCAATGGGCCTAATTGATCTTGACTCCACCAGAGCTTCCCCTAATAACTTCACCTTATCTCAATCTTTCTTGTGGCCTACTTTTGTAGGCTTCTCTGAATCTCCTTTCTTAAGATCCTTTTGTTGAATCCCTAACAATTGAGGGCCTTTCCTCACATGACCATCCACTACAACCTCCCCCGTAGCCTGAGAGGGAGAGGAAACCTAAGGTAGGACCAAAGGCACTATCTGATACACTGACGGGTTTGAAATACTTGTCGCTACCAGTGCTTGATTTGTATCCATAATATCTGTGAGGTTATCCACCTGCAACTGGCCTGTATAGCCATCCTTATGAAAATTAGCCTGAACATTAGCTGCCTCCTCAACCTCTGGTCTATGTGAACTTGTAGGAAGATCTTGGTCATCAAAGGTCTCCAACATGTCAAACCTGTTAAAGAGACCATCCTTTTGATGCTCCTTGAAAGGTCTTTTCAACCCTCTCCCTTTATTACGTTGTCTGACTAGAATAAACCCATCCTTTTCTCCATTCCTGCTTGGCATTGGAGTTTTCCCCTTATCCAGCATTGGGGGAGGAGGAAGGGGGTTCGAGGAGGTAGGAGGTAAAACTTTAGGACACTTCCGCTGAAGGTGCCCATGTTCATGACAAATGTGACATCTAGAAGGCAAGGCTTCATAAACTAGTTGCTGAATCCAATATAAAGAGCCTAACCTAATTTCCATTGAATCTGGGAGTGGCTTATTCAAATCAATTTCAGCACACAAGTGGGTATAAGAAACTACCTTACGATCCAACATCTGTTGGGAGGGTCTTACTAGTTTACCAAGTAGAAAAGCAATCATGTGCAAGATATCATGACTCTAGAACTCCATTGGCAGCTGTGGAAGGTTGTAACATGCCACTTTCTCAATGTCCAAATTAAACAAATTAATCAACTTAATAACCCTTAAGTACAAGGTCATGATTAACATAATCATAGTTGAACAAAGTAATAATCCATATCATTAGCAGAATAAAAATGCATCTCTTCTGAATGTTTCAAAACTAAAATTTACAACAATTCGAAAGATAACATTCTAGTGAATTCCTTTCACTTTACATTTACAATGTTTACTTATAGCATCAAAGATAAGTTTACACATAAAGTTTGACTAACAAGTCATATATAAGTATGTACTATATCTAGAACTTTGACATCTGTCTTCATAAGTCTTAGCTTGTCTTTTGCTTGGGTAGGAGAGCATCACCCAAGTGCTTTTCCTCCAACCACAGACCGATGGTCCCCCACACAACTTCCTCCATGGAAGTGGACCTACCCTTCACGCAAGGTATAGATATAAGGAACTGTTAGGTTTGCCATCTAAGTATCTAGTGTTGTGTCCTTCATAATACTTCACGGTCATACAACTATAGATCCACTCAAACTATATGACACTACTAGAAGCATTATGCCATCTAGAGCATAGTGAATTGACTAATGCATGCAGAGATGGATGCATTACTTTCACCAAAGATTTATATACATATACGTTTCATAATGAATGTAGTCGATTGTTCACCCACCTTGACTCGACTTAGAAGCTGTCTCATCCTACAATGATCATAGTTCGACCCTTCTAGGTCACAGAAAAGTTAGGTTCATAACACCCTTAGTCCATTTACTTGGACTTTCGACTTCGATTCTAGGAGTGCATTCATTATTTGTCTTGTTGTCAATGCAAGAGGGAACCTGTGACTCCACATCACTGTATTCCCATTCTTTCTTTTTGCAAGTATATATGTTCAAGCTTTCAGTATTGATGACCATTCCTGGACAAAGTCTTTATGTGTACCTTGTCTCAAGGTTTACATCAAATTCCCATTGACTATAACACATACTATCATAGTCGATAGTACAAAAACTTGATAATATTAAAAAGATTTTAGTCAAAAGAGTTTAAAAAGGATTCTTAAAACTCTAGGCTTCATCCCTGAAGCACTACCAAGAATAAAGAAATAATATCCAAATACATTTAAACAAATGAGTCATCATACTCAATATTATTTTCTTTCCTATATGGAAATTAATATAATTCAAGGGTTTACTTTCCTGATAGCTAGAATTTTGGCATACACTTAATGCAGCCTAGGCAACATCATCGGTTACCTACCAGTTATTCTCCATCTATACTAAGGAGTCATATTATCCTTACTTACATAAAGGATACACCGAATATAAATTATCTTCTATCAAGAATGGTCAAGTATCAATGTTCACATTACACATGCTTTGGCATACTTAGTGCCTTTGGCACAGTCGAAGGTAATGGCTTATAAAATAGAATTATCATTATTCTGTGTAAGGCTCTTGGCCTAGACATTCCACATCTTTCTTTACTCATTAAATAGTCATTATCATTCGGAAGTATTTTAGTCTTGAGACATGGTAGTCTTGAACAAAAGTTAGAAAGGATATCAAAGGATATACTGATGTTTTGCATCCTCTACCATATCAAAATTTGAGGGTTCATGCATGCTACAACAACATCATTACATTCAGCCTCATGGCCTCAACTGTGTTGAAAACTATAATAAAGCTTTCATGAAAACAAACACATCATTCTTTTAAAGAATGACCTCGAAGGCCTTTTCAAGTTTACACCAACAACACAAAGGCTTTCAAAGGAATAAGACAGTTGTTTAGAGTTTCAACATAAAGATTTCAATAGTGATTCCAATGTTTATATGTATAGTTTAGTGCACACGACAATGCCTCTTGATCATACCTATGTATAAGATGTAATGCAATCAAATTTTGACCAGTTGGAGATAATAGCTACCATGGTCGATAGTAACTCTATCCCTCAAGCTTACAGTTCTCCCAACCTGCTACTCCTGTAGCCCTTTTTCCTTTGCTATCCTCTTAGAATAGTGTTAACAATGATAACAATCGTTCAAAAACAAAACCAAAAAGACTCCAATACAATTTTCTCTGCATGCATTATCCCCGCATGCAACATAAAAACCACCACCTTTCTTAAGATAGTGGTTGAAAATAGTTGCATTAGCCTCACCACCCCACGGGTATCTAGGCACCATAAGGTCCATACCTCCCATTCAGGAGTGAGTTGAGATGAATAAGCCTTATGGAAAGCTTCATCTCGGCCTCCACTCACTCCACTCACTATGGGTAGTGGTTCGACTGAATACAAAAGGCATATATGTTATAATAAGGAAGTGCTTGATCATTATAAAAATAATGGATAATTATATCACACATAGAATCCTTTACATCTATATGATGTTATAGGGTTATCAAAATAATCCAAGGTATCATAAAATTATAATATCATCATTAGGGTGGCATCAATAATATGTGATTATGGGGTTGAGTTTCACTCCCCCTCTTCGTCATATTAGGCCATAAATAGAATATTTAAATGATAATCAGGAAATCTATCAAAGAAATAGATAAGTAAACAAAGGAGACTCGACAACCAAACAAGATTACTTATTGACTAAATGAACGTTCTGAGAACATCATCTAGTCGAATCGACGTAAATGATGTTGAGAGAACTTAAATCATCCTACCGACATTGGTCAAAATGGAATCGACTAAACTAGGAAAAGACTTATACTCACCCAATCTTGCATGGATTCATGAATGATTAATTTCGATACTCAGATGGCAATCTGACCTTTTTCAAACATCTATCTCCTCCTCTCGAGTGATACTCTCCTTCCATCCTTGGAGGAAGATTCTTTTCCTGATTACACTCACAACCATATAACCATGATTAGTGTATCATCATTTGATTCGTAAAACATAATGATAAAATAATCTTATCAACATGTAATCTCATGTCTAAACTAAACATTAATCAATATCCATATATTCAATGATTCTACCTGATATTTTCCACAAACATCAAATCATTAAACTATGATTAATTATCTGTTTACCACATAAAAGTAGGATTAAGATAAATCAAAAGTTGGGGATGTAACATATCTCCCCCCATATGAATCATCGTCCTCAATGATTTAATGTCTCCAAGATCAAATCAACATAACAAATAAAAGTGTTTACTCATCATAGTAAAATGTTTTAAAAGAGATGGGAAATATTTAATAAATATCCTCATAGTTCTCCCAGGGGGCATTCTCTTCTGCATATTGGTCCCACTAAACCTTGCATTGAGTTACCTCTTTATTACATAAGCGTAGCTTATGTGTTTCGAGCACCTTGATGGTCTCGATCACTACCACCCCTGGGTCTTTCACCTGTATAGCATTCTAATCAAGAATAGAAATATGATTATCTCCTGAAATAAACTTTTTCAAATAGGAAACATGGAAAACATTATGCATCATGGCAAGAGCTGGTGGCAGAACAATCTTGTATGCAACTAGGTTGACCTCTTCGAGAACTTCGAAGGGACCTACATATCTAGGAGCCAATTTGGATGTCTTTCCAAACTTAATGAAGCTCTTTTGCGGTTTTACCCTTAGACTGACTTTTTCTCCCATTGAGAAATGCATTGTGATGCATTTAGCATATGCATAACTTTTTTGCCTATCATTGGCTTCCACTAGCCTTTTCTTAATCAGATGGACTTGCTCTTCCATTTTTGACAGCATTTTTGGACGAAGGCTAACCCTAACTTCTAGCTTATCCCAGCTTATAGGGGTTCATCACTTTCTTCCATATAATGCTTCAAATGGAGCCATCTTAATCACAAAATGATAGGAATTATTATAGGTAGATTCCACAACAGGAAGGTAATCTTCCCACTTGTATTGCTGATCCATGCAAGACACTCTCAACAAATCTTCTAGTACTTGGTTTACCCTTTCAGTTTGGCCATCCGTCTCGGGATGATAAGCCTGGAGGTTATATTCAATTAGGTTCCAAGTGAGGAAAACAAGGTTTGCTGAAACCTTGATGTCATACGAGCATCCCTATCTGAGATAATCTTCTTAGGAATACTGTGCAATTTGAAAATCTCTTGCAAAAATTTGTGGGCTATGACGGGTGCCCCATCTATCAAATTCTCAGGAATAAAGTGTGTCACTTTGGTGAGTCTATCCACCACAATCATAATAGAATTGTGCCTATTCCTTGACATAAGAAGTCCTTGCACAAAATTGATGTTAATGATTTGCCATTTCCATTCCAGAATTTCATGAGGGTATAATAATCCTATCAGGTGATGGTGTTCCGCCTTCACCCTCTGGCATTCCAAACATTCAGATACAAACTTTGTAGCATCCCTCTTCATTCCTTTCTAAAAATATAAGGGTTTCACATCAGCCAGTAATTTTGTTACTCCAAGATGTCCTGAATAAGGTGTAGAATGTGCCTCTTTCCACACAATATTCCTTAACTCCTCAGAATTCAGAACATACATCCTTCCATTATACCTCAATAACCCAGTTGGTTCAAGGTAAAATCCATCATATTTCAAATTCTAGGGATTCTCCAAAAGGGCTTGTTTTACTTGCTCGTAAAACTCATCTCCCTTAGACTTTTGTAATACCCGATTCTTAAAATTAGAATGTATAGAGATCATGGAGGAGACATGTCTTTTAAGGCATCCACCACTCAGTTCTCCTTGCCTTGAATGTATTTAATCTCAAAATCATAATATGAGATTAACTCCAACTATCTTCTTTGGTGAGCATTTAGATGTGGTTGAGTGAACAAATATTTAAGCCCTTGGTGGTCTGTTTTTAGTTCAAAGGGTTTCCCAAACAAGTAGTGTCTCCACATTTGCAGTGAATGAATTAATGCTGGCAATTCCAAATCATGAGGGCATAGTTTCATTCATAAGTTCTCAATTTCCTGGATTCATATGCAATAACTTGTCCATCCTGGACTAGTACACCACCTAAGCCTTCCCTTGTGGCATTGGTGATGACTAAAAAATGACCTTCTGGGTTAGATACTTTCAAGATAGGTGTTGTGGTCAACATTTCTTTTAGTTGGTCAAATGCCTCCTGACACTTGTTTGACCAATCAAACCTCTTGCCTTTTCTCTACAAAGAAGTAATAGGATAAGCAATTTTAGAAAAGTTTTTCACAAATTTCCTGTAGTAACCTGCTAGGCCCATGAAACTTCAGACCTCATGTACATTTCTTGGTGCTGGCCATTCCAATATGGCTTTAATCTTGGTCGGGTCCACAACTATTCCTTTAGCTAAAATTATGTGACCCAAATACTGCATTTCTTTTTGAAAGAAAGTACACTTAGAGAGTTTGCCATACAGTTTATGCTCTCTTAACCTCTAAAGAACAATCCTTAAATGTTGAAGGTGTCCTTCCTCATTCTTAGAGTAGATTAGGATATCATCAAGAAAAACTAGGACAAACTTGTCCAAACAGTCTCTGAACACACTATTCATTAAGTTAATAAATGCTACAGGTACGTTTGTTAATCTAAAAGGAAAGACAATGAACTTGTAATGCCCATAACTTGTTCTGAAGGTTGTTTTGTGGATGTCTTCATCTTTTAACCGTAATTGATGGTATCTAGATCGAAGATCGATCTTAGAAAATATAGTTGCTCCTCTCATTTGATCAAATAGATCATCAATGCAGGGCAATGGGTATTTGTTCTTTATTGTTTCTTTATTTAGCATGCGGTAATCTATACATAACCGCAATGTACCATCCTTATTTTTCACAAAAAATATTGGTGCTCCCTAGGGTGACACACTGGGCCTTGTCAGTCCTTTACAAAGCAATTCCTACAATTGAGCCTTTAACTCCATTAACTCAGTTGTAGTCATTCTATATGGAGCTTTAGATATAGGTTCCGATCTTGGAATTATATCTATATAGAAATCAAAAGCTCTTTTAGGAGGCAATCCCGGTAGCTCATCTGGAAACACATCCTCGAAATCTCTAAGAAAAGGGTACTAATCCATATTTGATCTTCCCTGATCTATGGACTCCCTCTTCTCAACACATTTGAGTTTCTCAGATTCATAAAACAATAAATCATCATAAAAATTAGTTTCCTCAAAACTATTTAGTTTCTCCATTTTAATAACAAAAAGTTGGCATCCCTTTCTTTGAGCCCTTTTCATATGTAGGGCAACAAATTGTCTTAGTTTGACATCTCTAGGGTTTCCTTGTAGGAAGACTTTGTTCCCTAGGTCATCTAGACATTCTATTGTTTTGGCATAACAGTCCACCTTAGCCCATTGTCTCCATAACCAGTTTATCCCAAGAATAACATCATATGAGCCTAATGGGGCTACGTAAAGGTTCACTTCAGTGGAGAAACTTGGGAGTTCAACCTTAGCCTCAAACAAGCATTGCTCTACCCGAGCTTTGGTCTAATTTGCATATTCAACTGACCAAGTATTTGCCATGTATCCAACTTTTCTAGAAATTTTACTTAAAATTTTTGGCAAAACAAAACATTCTATTGCACCAATATCTATCAAAATTGAAATTGGAAAACTAGATAAAATACCTATAGTTTCAATGGGAGTGATTTAATATTCAACTTGCCTATTATCTAGGGCTACATGTATGCATTGTTGGAATGCTTCCTACTGCAAGGGCAAAGGATTTCCTCGCAGCTGAGTTCCTTGCATCTTGTCAGGACACTGGTTGGCATAGTGATCACTGCCACATGTATAACACCCTCCCATGGGTCCTCACCTTTCTTGAGGCTTTCTAGAATTATCTCCATTTTTCTTGGAGTTATGATTGCCTTTCGTTTCCCCCTTGGATTTGTTTTGCTTATTCTTGGACCCTTTATCACTTTTCTCAGAAAAGTCCTGCTTTTTGCCTTTTTTCTAAAAGATTGGGAGGATTGGGACCAATTATACCTTTTGTAGTTCCTTTTCCTATAAGTAGACATAGATTTCAATTTTTGTTCCTATTTAATAGCTTTTTCATAAACCTGGTCCATTAAAGTGGGACCATGCACATCAACTTCACCCCCAATCTAGGTGTTCAATCCCATAATAAACTTTTAGATGCGAAACCTTTCATCCTGTTGATATTGCAGAACATACTTGAGTAGGCAAGTGAACTTTTCCTAGTACTCATTCACCGTTAAATCCCTATCTCAGATTTTGAAAATCTATAAGCTTTTGGTCATAATACAACAGAGGCAGCCATCTTTGGCTAAAGAGTTCCACAAACCTTTCCCAGGTTAGACTCGTGGATCTCAAGCCTAACTCCATTTTCTTATTCATCCACCATGTGGATGCTTCACCTACCAACTGGTATGCTCCCCATACCGCTTTGGGATTTCAGAATAGTTTCTTATTTCAAGGTATTTCTCCATTTTGGTAAGCCATGCCTTTGTGGCATCTCCGCTTACTGTCCCATCAAACTTGGGAGGGGTAACTTTTTTCATATCTCAGGATAATTCCAAAGCCAACTGGCTTCTTCTATCCTCTTCATGTCTTGCCTAGAAGTTATTCTCTCCGCGTTCACTTTGGGTGGTGTCCTCATGACGTGCCTTGTCATCACCCCCATGATAGGTTTCCTGCCTGGGTCCATGTTGACCTCTAACCTCCTGCTCAAGAGTTTCGATTCTCACTCTCATCTCTTGGAGCATAGCAAGGATCTGGTCGAGTTTAGATTCAGAGTGGCTTGAAGGTTTCCCTTCTTCGTGGCTATCTCCCATATTGGTTCTTTCTTGAACCGTGCTACAATTTACTTTGTGTAGGGGCACTAGGTGCATCATTATTGCTCACTTTTTGTATTTTTGTAATTTTGGGTTGAAAATGGGTTTTAGTGGTTAATAAGGTTATTTATGACCATCTACTTTGTATTCAATTCATTTTTGGTTGTGGGTTTAGTCATGTTGCAAGTATGGGCCTAATCGGTGTTGTCATTGATGTCAACATACTCCTGTTGCATTGATGAAAAGGATTGGATGAGATGAGTGCTGAGGATATTGAGAAAATTAGTCCTAATTAGGAACATAGAAGAACAGTGAATACAGTAAGGTAAAGATCCAAGATAAGATGACTATCAGAGGATGCGGTTCAAAGGGTTTGTAGATATGAGTCTCAAGATGATCCAGTAAAGATTTTAGAGGTCCGCATAAAGATCTGAAGGAGTTGTGGCCGCTCAAGTAAAACTAGTTTCGACAGGTGTTTAGAGGTGACAGAGTGACACAGATAGGTCCGGTGGGATCCAGAAATGCAATATCCTATTCTGCGGATTTGAGGGAGTGTTGAGGAAGTCTTTGTGAAGTGTCAACTCGATTGGTTTGTGGTTTGAAGGTCTGCAAGCATTTATTCCTTTGTGACAGTGATGATAGACTATGTTCTTGAGGTTCTGGATGAAGGAGAAAAGGATTTCAGTAAGCAGATGAAGTGTGGATGTTCTTGGTGATTCAGGCAATCTTGTGGAGGTCTTTGGATCGTGTCCAGTTCATGTTGGTGGTCCGCATTGGAGTTGGAGCTCGCAATTGAAGAATAACTTTTGGATGATGGTGTTCTTCCTGAGATTGGCCGACCGGATGAGTTACACATCTTGCGGATGTTCTTGTAGATGTTTGCTGACTTAGATGACTATTCCTAAGTCGATGTCTTGTATATATATGGAGTTGTAAAGTCTTTTCAAAGTGTGTCTTGTGGAGATGAGGATGTGGTAGCGAGGAAGAGAGTGAAAGGTAGAGCATAAGTATTGGGCTTAAATGGAACTGATTCAAGCATGGTGAAGATGCTATTCTCCAGTTCAAGTATGTGATACTTATCATTTTGTAGACAATGTGTCTCTTGTAGGCAGTGAACCTCTTGTGAGCAGTGTGCTCGGGCAGTGAGCCCTAATTGGCATGTGATATTTTGTTCTTTCTATTCTTCTAATAGAGAATACAATCTTGGGTTAATCACCCCGTGATTTTTCCCTTAACTGGGTTTTCCACGTCAAAATCTTGGTGTCTTATGTGTTGATGTGTTTCTGCTCTTGATTTAATGCATTATGTTTCCATGATTGATTTATTAATATGCTGCTAAATCACAAAGAGGATTTAAGTGTTTAATTGGAAGAAAGTTTTAGACAACTAATTCACCCCCCCTCTCAGTTGTCTATCCTGAATCTAACAAGTTGTTGGTGGGAAAAGTTGGAAAATTGCAAAAAATGTCAATGTGGCAAAACAAGTGTCAATGTTAGTGGTCATGTAACTTTGGAAAGGTGTAAAAATCAAGAAAATAGTTACATGAAAGAAAGAAATGGTTACAAACCATTGGGATTGATTGTAAATGCATAAATACACCCTCAAAAGTTGAATAGAGAGACAAGAATAGATTTTTGTGATTTTGGTGAATAGAAACAAGCTTTTCTATGGTTTTTAATGTTGCAGTCTTGTTCTTTCACTTTGTATGGATTGTACGACCCATGTAATGACCTGAAATCAATTGGATCATGTGGGCATGTGAATATACTTCATTTTACTTTTTGTTACATCAATTTTCATTAAGATTTGTGAAAGTTATGGCCATTTTGGTGAATGCTTCTCTGTTCTAACAATGTTTTCTAGAATTTGTAGTATGAAAACATGCTAGTATGGCCATGTACAATACAATACAGACCTAAAACTAATTCTAAAAGTTTAAGGCATGAGTCTAGTTTCATATTATTTTGGTTTGAACAAATTTGATTAAGTTTTGAACGAGTTATGCCATTTTTGGTGAGAACAGTCTTATAACAGTCCTAGGGTTTGCACATGAACAATCTTGTTTTTGCCCTAGTCTATACAAAGAAATTGTTAGATTCAGGATAGACAATTGAGAGGGGGGGTGAATCAGTTGTCCAAAACTTTCTTCCAATTAATTACTTAAATCCTTCTTGTAATTCAGCAGCATAATAATAGATCAATCATGGAAACATAATGCAACAATTCAAGAGCAGAAACATATTAACACATATGACACCAAGATTTTAACGTGGAAAACCTGGTTAATGGAAAAACCACGAGGTGACTAACCTAAGATTGTATTCTCTGTTAAAAGAATAAGAAGAACAAATGGTACATGCCAATTAGGGCTCACTGCCTGAGCACACTGCTCACAAGAGGCCCACTACCTACAGGAGACACACTGTCAACAGAATAATAAATATTACATACTTGAACTGAATAATAGCATCTTCACCATGCTTGATTTAGTTCCATTTAAGCTCAATACTTCTGCAATGCCTTTCACTCTGCTCCTCTCTACCACACACTCATCTCTACCAAGATCCTTTTGAAATGACTTCACAACTTCTTATTTATACAAGACATTTGACTTTGGGATAATCATCCAAGTCGGCATACAGTACAGAGCAAATACATAAATACATGACTAATTACAAAAAGACTTCACGTGGATCAACACATTGTCGGTCACATAGATTTGGGAATTCAATCTTCTTTTAGGAACACACCATGCTTCATAGAACATTTTCAAGATCATCCGCATGATGTGTAATTCATCCGGTCGGCCAGACTTAGGAAGAACATTATCATCCAGAAATAATTCTTCAATTATGAGTTTGATCTTCAATGAGAACCATCAACATGAAATGGACACAATCCAAAGACCTCCACAAGCTTTCCTGAATCACCAAGAACATCCACACTACTTTTGCTTACTGAAATCATTCTCTCCTTCATCCAGAACCTCAAGAACATAGTTTGTCATCACTGTCATAGTGGAATAGATGCTTGCAGACCTCCAGACCACGAACCAATTGAGTTGTCAATTCACATTGACTTTCTAAACACTCCACCAAATCTGCAAAATAAGATATTGCATTTCCGGATCTCACCGGACCTATCTATGTCACTCTGTCACCTCTGAACATCTGCTAGAACTGGTTTTACTCAAGTGGCCATAACTCCTTCAGATCTCCATGCGGACCTCTCAAATCTTTACTGGATCATCTTAAGACATATATCTACAAACCCTTTGAAGTGCATCCTCTGATCTTCATCTTAGATAGAATTCTTCACCTTACTGACTTTACTGTTCTTCTTTGTTCCTGATAGGACTAATTTTCTCAATATCCTCAGCATACAACTCATCCAATCCTTATCATCAATGCAACAGGAGTATGTTGACATCAATGACAACACCGGTTAGGCCCATACTTGCAACAGAAACCCTAGCCCATTTTGACATATGTTCAATAAGGGCCAAAAGGGTATTCAAAACAGGTTTTACATTTCCATTTGCAGGTCATTTTGAAAAGTTATGACCCAAAAGGTCTGATTTGCTGCACCTAGTGACAACAATCCATTGTTGTTTGGAACATTGTGTCAAACAAGTGTAAGAGTCATGCATGTTTGGAAAACCCTAAAGTATGTTGAAAACATGTCTAAATACACCAAGTTGCCCTTGTTTCACGTTGTCCTCAATGATGGAATGCCATTAGGTTGCTATCCCATGTTTTCATGTGTATTAGGAAGCTTTTAGGCATTGGCTAAAATAAGTCATTGTGTGAAGGATATGAGGGTAGTAAAGTTGTGTTAGAACAATCACTTTTTTTACTCTGCATCATTTTGGTATCAAAGCTAGAAGACCTTGAGAGTGCAAGGTATGCACTAGGACAAGAGAGTTGTGAGAGAAATTTTGTTGCAGGTATGAAAGAGAGTTGATGACTTATATCCTCCAATAGTGATGAAACTTGGTAGAAGGTGTGCAGATTTCTTCCACTGAGAGGAAGTGGGTAGAAGAGGTCTTGGAGAGTGCATTTTCTAGAATCCTATTGGGTAGAGGATAGTTGTGTGTGTGAAGGTATTGGGATACCAAAAGAATGGAAGTGTTGAGGAGAATAATCCATGAAGACCCGAAGAGTAAGAAGTTGTCAAGCAAGCAACAAAAGATGAGAAGAGAAAGGAGTGAGATGAAGAAGAAAGATGAGAAAACAAAACAAGTATTGAATAAGAGATAACAGGGCTATGACAAGATTTGGAACAAATGCAAAAAATATTTGAAGAAAGAATACAGACTATAGTAACAAGTGTGTGGAGTTGGAGCATCACCATTCACAAAGTTGTCAAGTGGTCAATAAAGGAAATTGTGGAAAGAAGAAAGAGGCAATAATTGAGAAGGAAGATAAAAAACATAATCAAGATGATGGAAGAGCCAAAGCCATCCAAGGAAGAGGAAAAAGATGAAGAAAACGAGTCCATTTAGACTCAAAATTTTGTTTCTAACAATATTTGTGAGTATGTGTTTACAGATGCAACAGATGAAGATGGAAAAGAGTATAAATAAAAAGAAGTAAATGTAATGTATGAAGATTGTTATGCAAATGTAACACAATATGGTGAAGAAGAGGTTGCAAAAACAACAGAGGTACTGGTTGTATTTTCTAATTTTATGGATGATGAAGATGAAGACATGGACATTGGTAATGCAACATATGAACAAGAACTAGAGTTTTGGAACCTTGAAGTTGAGAAGATGCTAAGTAAGAGATAGTGCAAGAAGAAGAAGAAGACCTAGGGAAAGTCAGGAATGCAGAACATACAGCAGGGTGTAAGGAGCATCAGCTTTTGGAAATGAATTCCTAGTTGAATGACAAGTGGTAGAAGAATTGGAAGACCAAGAAGAAAAGAAGACCTACACTGAAGTGGGACATGAGTATTCTTCCCCTTAGGTGTATGGTGTAGGGGCACTAGGTGTTTCATTATTGCTCATTTTTGGTATTTTTTGTAATTTTGGGTTGAAAATGGGTTTTAGTGGTTAATAAGGTCATTTATGACCATCTCCTATGTATTAAATTCATTTTTGGTTGTGGGTTTAGTCATTGGTGGGAAAAGTTGGAAAATTGCAAAAATTATCAATGTGGCAAAACAAGTGTCAATGTTAGTGGTCATGTAACTTTGGAAAGGTGTAAAAATTAAGAAAATAGTTACATGCGAGCAAGAAGCAGTTACAAACCATTGGGATTGATTGTAAATGCATAAATACACCCTCAAAAGTCAAATAGAGAGAGAATAATAGATTTTTGTGATTTTGGTGAATAGAAGCAAGCTTTTCTATGGTTTTTAATGTTGCAGTCTTGTTCTTTCACTATGTAAAACTTGTATGGCCCATGTAATAACTTGAAATTAATTGGATCATGTGGGCATGTGAATCTACTTCATTTTGATTTTTTTTGCATCAATTTTCATTGAGATTTGTGAAAGCTATGGCTATTTTGGTGAATGCTACTCTGTTCTAACAATGTTTTCTAGAATTTGCAGTTTGAAAATATGCTAGTACGGCCATGTACGATATAGTAAAGACCTAAAACTAATTCTAAAAGTTGAAGGCATGAGACTAGTTTCATATTCTTTTGGTTTGGACAAATGTGATTAAGTTTTGAATGAGTTATGCCATTTTTGGTGAGAGTAGTCCTGTAACAGTCCTAGGGTTTGCACATGAATAGTCTTGTTTTTGCCCTAATCTGTACAAAGAAACCCTATCCCATTTTGACATATGTTTAATAAGGGCCAAAAGGGTATCTAAAATAGGTTTTACATTTCCATTTGCAAGTCTTTTTGAAAAGTTATGACAAAAAAGGTCTGATTTGTTGCACCTAGTGACAACAATCCATTGTTGTTTGAAACATTGTGTTAAACAAGTGTAAGAGTCATGCATGTTTGAAAAACCCTAAATTATGTTAAAAATAGGTCTAAATACACCAAGTTGCCCTTGTTTCATTTTGTCCTCAATGATGAAATGCCATTAGGTTGTCCCATGTTTTCATGTGTATTAGGAAGCTTTTATGCATTGGCTAAAATGAGTCATTGTGTGAAGGGTATGAGGGTAGTAAAGTTGTGTTAGAAGTCCTTTTTTTTACCTCTACATCACCACTCCTAAAGTTTGAAGATTAATCATTCAATTAGTTTTTCATACCATTGAATCCATTCATAAATGTAAATCCATTCTCATTCATGTAATCTTAACAAGAAGGGAAAGATTTGCCAAAATTTCAAAATGCATTATAGTTTCCATGGATTACATATAATCCATCCATAGTTACAAAATTTTTGTTTACATCTTGCTACTGCAAGTCATTATCAGATTGGGATATCTTCCCAAGTTCATTTCTCATCCTTGAGGTTTATCAAATCAGTTTTAGGAGGTGGCTATACTCGTAAGTACTCATCCACAGCCTCCTGAGTAACATTAGGATTGTTAAGATCACTTTCCAAGATTGGTTCCTTAGGTGTAGAGGGTTTCACTGATTCATTTTTAGAGATAGGAGTAGTAACCCTAACCACTTTTCCCATCTCTAGGTTAATGCATTTAATAGCATCAGCGAAAGTTTCATCATCAGCCAACCATGCGCCTACCAAGCAACCAATTTGTTCAAGGCGTTTCATTCTCGAGGCTCACTCCCTCAAAACTTTAAGGTAACGTCCATTTCCCATTACCTTCTTTCTGGGTGTCATTATTATTCTTACCATTTTGGCATAAGAACATCCAAACATTAGCAACCGTTAATGTTGGAGAAAAATATTATGTAGTGAGCTCATAGGTCCATGTATTTGAACCTGGTAGCTCTGATACCATATGTAACATGCCACTTTCTCAATGTCCAAATTAACCAAATTAATCAACTTAATAACCCTTAAGTACAAGGTCATGATTAACATAATCATAGTTGAACAAAGTAATAATCCATATCATTAGCAAAATCAAAATGCATATCTTTTCTGAATGTTTCAAAACAGAAATTTACAACAATTCAAAAGATAACATTCTAGTGAATTCCTTTCACTTTACATTTACAATGTTTGCTCATAGTATCAAAGATAAGTTTACACATAAAGTTTGACTAACAAGTCATATAGAAGTATGTACTATATCTGAAACTTTGACATCTATCTTCATAAGTCTCAGCTTGTCTTCTGCTTGCGAAGGAGAGCATCACCTGAGTGCTTTTCCTCCAACCATAGACCGATAGTTCCCCACACAACTTCCTTCCTCGAAGCGGACCTGTACCCTTCATGGAAGGTATAGATATAAGGAATCGTTAGGTTTGCCATCTAAGTATCTAGTGTTGTGTCCTTCATAATACTTCATGGTCATACAACTATAGATCCACTCTAACTATGTATGATACTACTGGAAACATTATGCCATCTGGAGCATAGTGAACTGACTAATGCATGTAGAGACGGATGCATTACTTTGGCTAGAGATTTATTTACATATACATTTCACAATGAACGTAGTGATGCAGGAGCCTCACCTGAATGTTGTTCTTGGAGTTCCAAGAGACCTAGTTCATGTTTTAAGGACTATTTTGTTCTATGAGTCCTAGTTTTATGTCAAGAAAAGATAAAAAAAAATGGTCTTAGAGAACCATATATATAATCTTTTGTAATTTTTTCTAGCCTAGGTGTGGTATAGGGTTAAAAGTTGCACAAAAGGCGTAAATGTCAAGTTTAATGACATGGACATTAGGGCTATTAGTGGAAAAAGATATATGTATTTGTTGTAACTGATTATTCATTATTATTCATGCTGAATTAATGAAGAAGGCTCCAAGAAGCGGTGGAAGAAGTTTTGCACAATAATACCCTTTTTTTCCATGATTTTGACAGTTTTTTTTGCAATTACAGTCTAAAATTAGTTTTGTACAGACATGTATCATATAGTACTAGGACTGAAGGGGGATGGTTTGTTAGTGATTTGTTTGCAGGTTCAAATGAAATTGGTTTCATTAAAATTTATGATGTTTGGAGCAAATTAGATCAAAAATACTCATGACAATTTTTGATAATTTTCTATAAAAATAGTGAGAAATCAGTTTTGTACGGTCTAGTACGGATCAATTACAGATCTACGAGTGGATGGGAGGTTGGATTTTTGTTTTTAGAATCTAATGCTTTTGGTTTCATGCTATTTAATTGAATTTTGAGTGAGAAACAAGCAAAATAGTGTTAGCAGCCTTGTAGAAGAGCTAGGGTTTCCAACAAGCTTAAAAAAATCATAAATTTTGTTTACACCATCAAAAATTGATGAAATTTGGTGAAAACCTTAATTTGTCTATGTTCTAAATATCCTCCAAGTTTTAGCTCCTAAAACCTCTATATGAGTGAGATATTCAAGTTTGTGTGTGTTGTTGTCCCAAAAAACTGTCATACACCCTAGGAATAGTGAGGGTTTAAGTAAAAGGCCACTTTGTCGAATCCACCACAACAAGTTAGGGATTAGTAAGACCCTGTAGAATTGTGTTGAAGAGTTAGGAAAGGCTAGGAAGTACCAAGAAAGAATTTTCCATACAAAATACCCATTAAGTCTTGTTAAGGGTTTAAGCCTAGAAAGATAGGCTTGTGGAGCAGGGTATATGTTGTAGTCCTATTTAAGAGTCGATAGAAATTTTGTGAAGACTATTGACACCCCTACATTGTACTTTATTTTGTTTTTCCATAGGTCTTGAAGTTGTTTCTCTTTGCATCATTTTTGGTATTAGATCCCAGAAAAATCTGGTAGTGAAAGTTGTCCAAGTTAACAAGATTTTGTATGAGCTTGTGTGTGAAGGTATTGAGGTACCAAAAGACTATGCCAGAGGAAAAGAAAGAAGCCTAAGGTGAGGTATCACGAAGACAAGAAGATGCAGCAACAAGATAAGAAATAAAGCCTCAAAAGGAAGGACAAGATGAAAGACAATAGGATAAGTCAAGTTGCAGAGTTTGATAGAAAAATGACAGAGTTAAAAAGAGGTATTAAGCTTAGAGTGCCTCAGTGTCTTGAGGCAATATCAAGGAAATGTTGGGTATTGGCCAATGAGAAAGAAGGTGAAGTGGCCTATAAAGGTGATTGTTCAAAAAAGAAGAAAGCAAAGGATAGCTGTCTTAGAAGGTGAAGGTGAACAAAGTTTGGATAGAAAAGAGTTGCTAAATGAGAAAGAAAGGAAACAAGTTGCAGCAGAGGTACATTGTGCTCGGCACTTAAAGATGATTTGTGGGGACAAGTTTTGGAGATAGAACAAGAGTGGAAGGCGAAGATTTCTAATGAAGGTATGCATACAAGTAGGACATCGAAGGAAGATACAAGAAAACAAGCACAGGGAGCTAGTGATGAGACAAATTGGCCTCATGGTTCTTATCTAATGCATGTTGATGATAATGTTCGTATAGGGGCAAACCAAGGAGATAATGAAGAGGATGAAGAAATGGACAGTAGTAATGAGGCATATCAAATAGAAATAGAATTTTGGAGTCTTTCAGTTGAAAAGAAGATCATTAGGAGGTACAAAAAGCAAGCATGAAACAAAAGCGTGAAGATCAAGAAACATGGAGCAGATCAAGCCAAGCATGGAGTGGATCAAGAGGAGGTTAGAGAACAGCTATGCATGTAGCCCAATTGGAAGAAGATAAATAAAAGTAGACCATCATTTGAGATGGAACTCAAATTTCTTTTCCTTGGGGAGTATGATGCAAGAGAATCACTTGAATGTTGTTCTTGAAGGTCCAAGAGACCTAGTTGATGTTTTAAGGACTATTTTGTTCTATGAGTCCTAGTTGTATGTCAAGAAAAGATCAAAAAAATGGTCTTAGAAAACCATATATATAATCTTTTGTAATGTTTTCTAGCCTAGGTGTGCTATAGGGTTAAAAGTTGCACAAAAAGACATAAATGTCAAGTTTAATGACATGGACATTAGTGCTATTGGTGGAAAAGATATATGTATTTGTTGTAACTGATTTTTCAGTAGTAATCACACTGAAGTAATGAAGAAGAAGGCTCCAAGAAGCGGTGGAAGAAGTTTTGCACAATAATACCCTATTTTTTTCCATGATTTTGACAGTTTTTTCTGCAATTACAGTATAAAATCAGTTTTGTATGGACATGTACCATATAGTACTAGGACTGAAGGTGGATGGTTTGTTATTGATTTGTTTTCAAGTTCAAATTCAATTGGTTTCATTAAATTTTATGATTTTTGGAGCAAATTAGAGCAAAAATACTCATGGAAAATTTGACAATTTTCTGCAAAAATAGTGAGAAATTAGTCTTGTACGACATGGTATGGATCAATTATAGATCTATGAGTGGATAGGAAGTTAGAGTTTTGTTTTCAAAATCTAATGCTTTTAGTTTCATGCAATTTCATTGAGTTTTGAGTGAGAAACAAGAAAAATAGTGTTAGCAGCCTTGTAGCAGAGCTAAGGTTTCCAACAAGCTTAAAATATTCATAACTTTTGTTTGCACCATCAAAAACTGATGAAATTTGGTGAAAACATTCATTTTTCTGTGTTCTAAATATCCTCCAAGTTTTAGCTCCCGAAATCTTTGTATGAGTGAGATATTCAAGTCTGTGTGTGTTGCTGTCCCAAAAGACTATCATACACCCTAGGAACAATGAGAATTTAAGGAAAATGTCACTTTCTTGAATCCACCACAACAAGTTAGGGGTTAGTAAGACCTTGTAGAAGTGTGTTGAAGAGTTAGGAAAGGCTAGGAAGCACCAAGAAGGAATTTTCCATACAAAATACCCATTAAGTCTTGTTAAGGGTTTAAGCCTAGAAAGATAGGCTTGTGGAGTAGGGTATATGTTGCAGTCCTATTGAAATGTCTAGAAATTTTGTGAAGACTATTGAAACCCCTACATTTTACTTGCTCTTGTTTGTCCATAGGTCTTGAAGTTGTTGCCCTCTACATCACGTAGTCGATTGTTCACCCATCTCGACTCGACTTAGAAGCTATCTCATCCTACAATGATCATAGTTTGACCCTTCTAGGTCACAAAAAGTTAGAGTCATAACACACTTAGTCCATTTACTTGGACTTTTGACTCTGATTCTAGGAGTGTATTCATTATTTATCTTATTGTCTATGCAAGAGGGAACCTGTGACTCCACGTCACTCTATTCCTGTTCTTTCTTTTTGCAAGTATATATGTTTAAGGTTTCAGTATTGATGACCATTCCCAGTCAAAGTCATTATGTGTACCTTATCTCAAGGTTTACATCAAATTCCCATCGACTATAACACATACTATCATAGTCGATAGTACAAAAAAATGATAATATTAAAAAGACTTTAGTCGAAAGAGTTTAAAAAGGATTCTTAAAACTCTAGGCTTCATCCACAAAGCACTACCAAGAATAAAGAAATAATATCCAAATACATTTAAAAAAATGAGTCATCATACTCAATATTGTTTTCTTTCCTATATGGAAATTAATATCATTCGAGGGTTTACTTTCCCGATAGCTGGGGTTTTGGCATGCACTTAATGCAGCCTAGGCAACATCATCGGTTACCTACCAGTTATTCTCCATCTATGCTAAGGAGTCATATTATCCTTACTTACACAAAGGATACACCGAAGATAAATTATCTTCTGTCAAGAATGATCAAGTATCAATGTTCAGTTTACATGTGCTTTGGGGTGCCTTTGGCACAGTCAAAGGTAATGGCTTATAAAACAAAATTATCATTATTTTGTGTAAGGCTCTTGGCCTACACATTCCACATCTTTCTTTACCCATTAAACAATCATTATCATTCAGAACTATTTCAGTCTTGAGACATGGTAGTCTCGAACAAAAGTTAGAAAGGATATCAAAGGATATACCAATGTTTTGCATCCTCTACCATATTGACATTCGAGGGTTCATGCATGCTACAACAACATCATTACATTTGGCCTCATGGCCTCAACTAGGTCAAAAACTATAACAAAGCTTTCATGAAAACAAACACAATGTTCTTTTAAAGAATGACCTCAAAGGCCTTTTCAAGTTTACGACGACAACACAAAGGCTTTCAAAGGAATAACATAGTCGTTTAGAGTTTCAACATAAAGATTTCAACAATGATTCAAATGTTTATATACATAGTTTAGTGCACACGATAGTGCCTCCTGATCATACCCATGTATAAGATGTAATGTAATCAAATTTCAATCAGTTGGAGATAATAGCAATCGTGGTCGATAGTAACTCTATCCCTCGAGCTTACAGTTCTCCCAACCTACTACTCCTGTAGCCCTTTTTCCTTCATTGTCCTCTTAGAATAGTGTTAACAACCATAATAATTGTTCAAAAACAAAACCAAAAAGACTCTAATACAATTTGCTTTGCATGCATTATCCTGGCATGCAACACCAAAACCGCCACCTTTCTTAAGACAGTGGCTGAAAACAGTTGCATTAGCCTCACCACCCCGCGGGTATCTAGGAACCATAAGGTCCATACCTCCCATTTGGGAGTGAGTTACGATGAATAAACTTTATGGAAAGCTTCATCTCAGCCTCCACTCACTCCACTCATTGTGGCTAGTGGTTCGACTGACTACAAAAGGCATATATGTTATAATAAGGGAGTGCTCGACCATTATAAAAATAATGGAGAATTATATCACACATAGAATCCTTTACATCTATATGATGTTATTGTTGGTTTAGGTCCAAACAACTGAGAGGGGGCTGGGGGTGAATCAGTTGTCACATATTATAATCTTTTCTACCATTAATCTTCCTTTACAACTTATAATCAAATTAATTATATAAACATTTCAGCATCAATCAATAACACATGAGCAGAAACATAAATAACACAATTGACACCAATATTTTTGATGTGGAAACTTGGTTAAGGGAAAAACCACAGTGGGAGTTAACCCACAAAAATTAATACCCTGTTAAAAGTATTTTTACAAATGAGAATACACATGCATTTGGGCTCACTGCCTAGAGCTCACTGCTCAAATAGAGGCTCACCGCCTACAGAAAGATTACAAGAGAATAACAGAGATTTTGAATTGATAAATAGCATCTACCCATGCAAGAGTTTTAGTTCCAGTTAAGTGCAAAAATAGATCTTACACATTTCATCTTTACTTGCTCTTCTTATTGCTCTGCCTTCATTCGCTACTTAGATTTTCTGCTCAATTACACTTTGTTCACACAGACAACTACAAATCATCTAATTCCATCTGCTATATATATCCGCAACATGATCTAGAATCATTTTACCAGTCAGCTTCAAGAACATTTAGAACTTTGTTGAGTACTATGCTCTGTCGGCTAGATCCATACATAATATGAGATGTGGACTAAAAATTGCACTCACAAATCATCAATCACGTCGGTTACCCTCACTAATCATCACACATTGCCCAATAAACAACTTCTATACATCTGAAGTTAAGATCATTTACAAGGTCAGCCTATTCTTCTTCTGTCTGTTTTGTCAAACTGAAACCCGATACTTAGAAGCTAATATCTTTTGAGTCCTTCATCTCCAGAGGACAAAACTCTATATTTAGAGTGTCTTGACAATGCTTACAACTACCTTAGATCTGCAACAAACCATGCCTTTCCACTAGATAGATCTGGACCAGGACACCAGACCCTTTTACCTGCTCTGTTCCTGACTGCTCAGACTTAGACAAATTCTGATTTTGACTTCCGGTGTAAACAAATTGTGTTATACGAATGATTGGGATGATCTTAGTTACCATCAATGACCACCTATCATGCCTAGTAGTGTCTCTTGCCAACAATCTCCCCCTTTGGCATTGATGGGAATACTTAGTGAAAAATGACTAAGTGTCAAAAGTAGCTCCCCCTTTGCTTGTGCTCCATACTATTGTTCACACTACTTTCTAGTACTCCCCCTTAGTTGGATTCCTCATTTTTCACTAATCTTCACTCCCCCTTTGACATAAATGGCAAAGGGTGGGGTCCGCAAGCCAAAATTTTCTAAAAATTTGTGTATAGGATTGCATAAGTACAACTAATTATTAAGTTCAATTTACATGAACTTGAGAATGTCTGCAAAGCTGGTTTTTATTTGCACAAGTTCAGAGGCTCAAGTACTCTTCATTCCATCCAAAGTAGAGATGTGCCCACTTAACAAAAATGAATATGCTTCTGCCTTTGACATATTTGATGGATCACTAGTTTGAATTGCAGTCTGAGCTTCAGATAGGGCATTATACATTGTCTCTAACTTAGGGGCAATCAATCCCTGAAGCTCACACATTCTCTTCATAATGTTGCTTTCCTCTTTAACAAGTCTCTTTATCTCATCAGTCAAGCTAATTACTTGACATTCTTGACTTATGGGTGAAATAGTTAGAGGATCAAAATTATTGGACAGATTCGACAATTTCAGTTCTTGTTCCTTTATCTTCTTCTCAATATCCTCATTTACTTTGGGCTAGGATAGACAAAATTTATATACATCACTTCCATCACTTAGAGCATTTTGAACACTCTTTATTCTGATAGCAAGTATAGTCCTATCATACCCTATTAGACTCTTAATTTCACTAAATCTCTTATCCAAAAACTCATTTCTGACTTTTGTCTCTGCAGACTTCTCAAAGGACTCAAAATGAGTATTTACAGAACTTACAAGATTTTTCAGATGTTCAGAGGGGGAATCAGATGGACTCTTCTGGTAGGAAGGCATTAATTTTTCCAAAATCCCAGTTGCAAGCCCTAGTAGCTCATTGTCCTCCATGTGGAATTTTAACATCTTTTCTCTAGCCTTTACTTGGGTGAATGATGCAATTTTTATCAATTGAATTGGAAAGAGAGCATATGGATTGGCTAGACCTTGGAGTAGTTTAGGCTCATCAAGCTCAATGATTTCTTTTTCAAGAAGACTTTTTACTACATCTGCGGTGTCTCTTGCAACATTTTCTGAACCATCCTTTTGTTCATCAGATTTCCCAGTATCTACTTTAGGTGCTTCAATATTTGCACCATCTTCTTCTGCTTTATCTTTCTTTCGTTTTTCTTCCTCTTTCTCTGCTTTACTTTTCTTTGTGTTCTTTGTAGAGGGACTCTTTTCTGTTTGTTCACAACTTGCGACCTGATCCGGAGTGCTCTGCGAAGTAGTAATATTATCTTCTTTTCCTGATGGGTCAGGTGGATTAGGAGTATCTCCTGCATCAACTACTTTATTCATCATTTTTGTATCATCCTGATTTACTTGTTCCATTTGTGGAACAGAGGCTTCACCCAACTCAGATTGCTCGATGATGTTCTCTTCTTCACCATCCGGAACTTCTTTTGTGACTATGGGAAAATTGTGCTTTTCCAATGCTTTCAAAAGAATTTCTTGAGTTTCTTTAACGATTTCACTTGTTTCTCCAAGCATGAGTTTGTTCATTCTCTTTTTTCTTCTAAAGTCATCTTTGACTTCCTTGAATATCATATCTATTTGATCAGGTGAAATTTGAGGACACAAATTTATTAGCTCATGTTCCCTGATTTCCATGTCCTTTCTCTTGGCATTTTCTTTTCTCAACTCCAAAATATTTGCCAGACTTTGTTGCAACTTAGAAGTTATCTCAATCAGTGTCTTGTTGTAGATGTTGAGATATCTGACAGTTTCTTCCTCCAACACCCTTTTATCCACATCACTCTATTCATCATAGAATTCAATTATGGGTTTTAGATTACCATCTACAGTGACTGACTTTATCACATCCTCCAAGGAAAGTGTGGGCTTCTCAACATATTCCTCATATGCTTCTGTCTTTTGCCTTTTATTATCCCTTTTGCTTTCAGAGGACTTTTCTTTGGTTACTTTTGCAGCTTTTGTTCCGATGGCCTTTATTTCCTTGATTTCAATGTCAGAATCTGTATCTTCTTCTTCTTCTCTTATGCTTTCATAGGTCCAGGATGCTTTTGTTTTCTTTCTTTTCTCCCATTTTCTAGATGATTTTGCTTCCAATTTTGTAGTCTTGGAAGGAACAGGGGCAACAACAAAGCTCCTAGTAGTTCTTGAAGTGGAAGAGAGTTCCACTAGAGCATCTGTTTGTTTCTTATCTTGTTTCTCTTTCTTAGCCTTTTCAGTTCTTTCTCTAAGTTTCCACACAGCCTCCTTAGTTAGGTACAGATTTTTAGCTAACTGCTCAACTTCTTTTCTTACTTTCCTATTGGTTTCCGGCTCTCTGAATTTAGTATGCAATTTTAAATTCAGCTCCTCATAAGTTCCAAATCTTTCAACCATTGTGTCTTTAGGCTTGCTTAGAAGATGTTGAGCATACATATTAAAGATTTTTTCATCTACTTCATACCCCATGGGCATGTTCCAAGCAGTTCTGGGTTCCACTGCTTTCATTAGACAATGATCAGTATCAACCATGAAGCATATATCATTTTTGTACTTCTCAACAATTTATTTAGGGATTCTTTCCTTTAAGTGTATCATACTCTGAAAATTCTTGAAGTAACCCCATATTACGGTTTTTTGAGCTTTGAAATCACCAATGCTGTGAAGATGATCTCTGATTTGAAAGGCAACTGGCTCATCCTTAGTCCAGTGCACACCTTTTACCCCAGGTACGTCATTCATAAAGTAAAATAACAAACATAGAACCAATGTGCCATACTTGAAAGTGTTTTTCTTATCTTTCTTGATTTTGTTTAAATTTTCAATCAATTGATTCTATAGTAATTCACACAAGTCATAATCAGTATTTTTCTTTAGCATCTTGTATGCAACATATATGGATGTTCCGGAAACAAAATTTTCTCTGCTCGAGTGGTAGATCTTGTACCCAAACACCATGGAGGTAAATTTTACATCTGGTTCTATAATATCATTAATGGTCATTGCCCTCCTGTCAAACTTAGCACCGGTAGCATCAGTCACTGTCTGGTTTTTCACAGCTTTCAGCATGGGCAATCCTTTGGTTGAGTTTAAGCCAGTTACAATTTTGATAGCATCCTTGGTAATCTTGAATGGTTTTAACAACCAAATGAATTCATCATGCATCCGACTCAAAACGTATTAGACCCATTCATCCTCATCAAATGTTGGAAACCCCATAATCTGAATAAAGTGTTTATCCTGTAGTGCCTTATACTTGGGTTTAAGTTCATGATTTTCAGCCCTGAGTTGTTTCTCAAACAAGTCTACATACCTTGAATCTCCAAACTCATCTATGTTTGCATGAATATAAACCCTAATGTCTTCAACATGCAGTACACCATACGAAACACTTGAAAAAGCACCTAATGGGTCGACTTCAATTGATTTGTGAGGATGCTTCTTAAATTTGGGTCGAGGCCTTTCAATAATGTCAACAACATGAGGAGTAGCCATCTCAATAGATTTTTGATTCAAAGCTTTACAGAGAGGTACCTTTTTCTTTCACAAGGTTAGGGTTGATCAATTGCTGATTGAATTTGCTCTTTGCCTCAGTCTCTAGATTTGCAGCTCGAATGCTCTTCTTCTTGTTTCCTCTGAATGTAAAGTGATTCAAATGAGTGACCAAGTGACCTTTTATCTTTTGCAAAACCTAATTTGGCATTGTAATAAATGCGTTGCCCTAACTATATCCAGTTACTCTATTTTTGACAGTTCTTCATGAATTACTCCGCAAGTTTTCATATCAACATCTTTTCTTCTGAAAATCCTTCCAAAGGTTCTGGACCAATTCAAAATATTCTCTTTTATTGTGCTAGATTCAGGCACCCACTTACTAATCAGGGAGGGGGGGGATTTGATGTTCAATACAGCTCCCCCTGAGCCAGAGCTCCTGACTTAATTCTTAGAGGAATTGTCAGCACTTGATTCCAGTGCGGACCCATCATGAAAGGAAGCTAGGTGTGCAAAAATCGCTTCCTATACTAATCTAATGAGGGGAGGAGAGTACAAATTCAATTTTATCCTTACTATTACAACAATGTTAAACCCACTAACAGAGATAACAGAGATATTGCAGCAAACACATAAATAAGAAAGTGAGACAAAAGAAGAGAGACACAAGATATATGTGGGGAAAACCCTTATCAGGTGAAAAACTCCACACTCCAAAACCTGCACAATGTATTAACAAAACTGAAATGGTTTACAATACACTTGCAATGCAAGCTCTTAGGAGTCTTTGACACTTGTATATGGAGACAAACCGGCAGCATAACAGTACCTATCAAATCTATAATACATCTCCTCCAAGCACCTATTTATATAGAAAATACAAGGCAAAATTGCCTCTATCTTGGAATGGGCGTCCAACTTGGTGTCATGGCCCAAAACCCACACTTATGGACACTTGGTCAACATTGTAAGATGCTTCTAACACTTGTCCACACACCCCATCCCAAAGAGGTCGCCTATTTCCAAAATGGGATATGACAGATGCTCTTACGACTCTTACGACCGTCATAGAATCTGTCATAGTAGTTATAACTTACAACTGTAAGAGAATCTGTCATACATAGGCTATAAATAGCATATTCTTTTGCAACATGTCATAGTCCACCTTGGGGTGCCCAAAGATGCCTTTTTCAAAGATGGTCTTTGACACATGTCTTCACCTATCATAGAATCTCCTATTTCTGACTCATACATGTCATAACTTCGTCATAGGAATCTGTCATGACCGTTATAGTCAAAATTTGATTACACAACATCCAAGATGCCGACACATGGCAAAATATTCCTACCACAAAGTGGGATGCCTATCTCCTCATGTGAGGACAAAATTACAAGTTGTCATCTTCCATGTAGGATGACACATCACCGTGCCACATCCCACAAGATGACAATATGAATTTACAAAATAGGCAATAAATAAATAAATACAATGAAAATAATACAAGGAATTACCAAGGTTGAGACACCTTAATTCCCAACATTCTCCCACTTGTCAAACACATTGTAAGAGCCAATAGAAGGAGGATTTAATTGCTATAGGCCAAGAGGCCCATAGACTCCGAACACCATTTGAACTTCTCTGTGCCCATTGGCCTTGTCAATGCATCTGCAACATTCTTCAAAGTATCTACCTTCTCCAAATTTACCTTCCCATCCTATACCATGTCTCGCACAAAGTGAAACTGTACATCTATATGCTTTGTTCTGGCATGGAAAGTTGGATTTTTCTCAAGGCAAATCACACTTTGACTGTCACAACAAATTGTAATCTATCCTGCATCAACACTGTTGTTATATGGAGCCTAATCAGATTTAGAGGTTAAAATTTACCCACTTTTATTGGCACGGTTCCCCCCAAATTCCTACGAGGTCAAGGGGCAGCGCCCCTTGTGGGGGTTTGGGGGGCAATGCCCCCAAGACAGGAGTTATTTTTTCTATTGGCTGACATAAAAAAACCCTATTTTGTAATCGACATAAGTCTTGATAAAAAAGGCTAAGGGTTAGGGTTTCTGTTGATATTGTATTGTAGCATTTTGTAGCGGTATTGAGTTGCAGGGATTGCTGGTTGTAATTGGTTTGATTTACTGGATAATAATATTGGACTCTCTGTTGGTGGATGTAGCCCGAGTTTGGGTGAACCACGTTAAAATTGTCTCTCGCTGTTATTATTTCTGTGTATTTTTCATTCCTCTGTTTAATCTTTATTTGCATTTAATTGATATCTTCTGCTGGCTAACCCTAACAAACACTAATATTTGAACACAATCTCTTAAGCCAAATAGCTTCCTTACAAGTATGAGTTTCTGCCATGTACTCAGCTTCTGTCGTGGACAAAGCAACCACAGGTTGTCACTTACTCATCTAACTAATTGCACCACCAAACATTGTGAACACATATGCACTGGTGGATCCCCTGTTGTCAATGTCACCTGCCTAATCAGAATCCACAAATCTACAAATACAAACTGAATGCGGAGGTCCTGTAGCATTGCCATGATAGAAAATGGAATACTCAGAAGTACCCCTCAAATATATGAACACTCACTTAACTGCATCCTAATGTACCGGTCCAGGATTAGCCATAAATCGACTAAGGACTCCCACTGCTTGGGCAATGTCTGGTCTTGTGCAGACCATAGCATACATCAAACTACCAACAACACTAGCATAAGGTACTCTTCTCATGTCCTCCACCTCACTAGGATATTTTGGACAATTACTAATAGATAACTTTGTCCCCAATGAAACAAGAACACATAATGGTCTACAATCTGCCATGCTGAAACTATCCAACACGGTCTTCACATACTCTGGATTAACCAAAGTTTTCTGTTATCTCTGTCTCTTCTGATTTCCATTCCTAGAATGTACCTGGCTGCCCCTAAATCTTTCATTTCAAATTGTGCTACCAATTGAGACTTAAAATCAGAAATCATATTCTTACCCTTCCCAATCAGCAATGTATCATCAACATATAATGCAACAATTAGAATACGATTACCATCAAACTTATAATACACATAGTGATCCGATTTCAATCTCACAAATCTAATTAACAACACAAAGGCATCAAACTTCAAGTACCACATCCTAGGAGACTGCTTCAAACCATACAAAGACTTTTTCAATTTGCAAACCAAATTTTCTTTACCTTTCACTATGTAATGCTCTGGTTGTGACATGTAGATTTCTTCCTCTAAATCACCATGAAGGAAAGTTGTCTTTACATCCATCTATTCTACCTCTAAGTCATAAGCAGCTGCAAGAGATAACCGAAATCTAATGGATGTTAGCTTTGCAACGGGAGAGAAAATCTCACCATAATCAATTCCCTCCACTTGTGAGTACCCCTTCGCAACCAATCTAGCCTTGTACTTTTCAACACTGCCATCTGCACTGAATTTCTTCTTGAACACCCATTTGCAACCAATGAGTTTCTGTCCATCAGGCAAAGGCACCAAGTCCCATGTTTTATTCTTTTCCAAAGAAGCCATCTCATCGTCTATGGCCTCTTTCTAGGAACCTGCATCTTTCATGCCCATAGCCTCTTTCACAGTTCTAGGCTCATTAGTGTTAGTAAGTAAAGCAAAAGCACAACTAGAATCAAGTAATGAATAACCAAACCTATCAGGTTGCTTTCTTGTTCATGTAGACCTCCTCAATGGCTAAGGTTGAGGTTCTGCTTCTTCTGAGCTTCAGAGCTGCTAGAGCTCTCCTCATCATTAGGTCTCATAGGGTCTATCTGCTTAGTCTTCTCAGGGGTAGAAGGAAACTAAACTGCATCCTCTTTCTTTTTTGTCTATTCTAGCTGTAGAACAACAGAAGGTGTTAGCTCTCTGAAGATAACACTTCTGCTATACAACACTTTTTTAGCCACTTGATCCCAAAACTTGTATCCTTTCACACCGACACCATAGCCAATGAAAATACATTTAACAACCTTGTTCTCCAATTTAGACCATTTCTCCTTAGGCACATGTGCATATGCCTCACAACCAAAAACATGAAGATGTCGAACTGAAGACTTCTTACTAGACCACACCTCCATAGGTGTCTTACCAACAAGAGCTAATGTAGGAGATCTGTTTACTGGATAGCAAGCAGTGGCAACAACTTCAGTCCAAAACTTTTGTTCGAGGCTTACTCCACTAAGCATACTCCTAACCTTCTCCATCAATGTCCTATTCATCCTCTCTGCAACTCCATTTTTCTCTGGGGTATATGGAGTTGTCTTATGCCTTTCAATCCCTTGCTCTTTGTAGAACTTATCGAACTCTGCCGAACAAAACTCACCACCGTTGTTAGTTCTCAAACACTTAATCTTTTTACTAGTCTAATTTTTAGCAAAGGCTTTAAATTCCTTAAATCGACTAAAGACTTCAGTCTCGCTTCTGATAAAATAAACTTGTGTCCTTCTATTGTTATCATCTATGAAAGATACAAAATATACAGATTTTGAAATCGAAAGAACATTAACAGGACCAAACACATCAGAATGAATAAGATCCAATACACCAAAAGACTTGTGAGAACTAGAACACAGTTTTTCTTTCCATAAATGCAATGTTTGCAAAAGTCAAACTCGAGATTACAATCATTTAACCCCTCAACGATGTTTTTATTTTTCAGGGTAGGCAGACCCTTCTCACTAATGTGGCCATATCTCAAATGCCATAACATAGTCTTTTCAGTAGGAAGCTTAGCTTCCATAGCATATGCACTACCATCAGAACCAGTTACAACAGATTTCTTCACTGCTCATTCAAATGGTGGGGATGAAGTGACTGCAGCTTATTTCTTTGAGTTAGAGGAACTATTGCACTATGAAGTGCATGCCTCCAACTGAAATAGAGTACCTCTTCGAGTACCCTTCACAAGCACCATAGATTCTTTGGTCATCTTGCATCCATCCTTCAAAAAGACAACCTGCACACCTACATCATTCAACATACTTACATAAAATAGGTTCCGTGCAAGGCCTAGAATGTACATAACTCCAGTGATCCCCTTCACTCGTCCATCAGGGAATTGGATTGAGACTCTTCCACGACCAACAATCTTCAGATACGATTCGTCACCCAGGTACACTCTTCCACCATTGAACTCTTCATTTTTCATGAACCAATCTCGATGCGAGGTCATGTGGAATGATGCACCAGAATCAATCAGCCACACATCATCAGATGCATGGGTGGCTAGGGCTGCGATGTGACTTGTCAAAATCTGAATCAGGAGCTTTCTTATTTTTCTTCTCCTCTTTGTATTCCTTTTGGAAATGCCCAGTTTTTCCACAGTCCCAACAGAGAGCCTTGGACTTTCTAGGAGATTTGGATCTCCCACAGGATTTGGATATGCCCTTCTCAGCTTTCTTCTCTTTCTTCTTCCCTTTCTCCTTGGGTCTTCCATGAACCGCAAGAGCGGCTTTGGTTGATTCAGATGTCTTCCTCTGCATTTCTTTAGATAACACTATGGACACCACATCTTCCATCTTGAAGGTGGTAGTGGTGCTTCTGAAAGCCATGACAAGATGATTCCACGAATCTGGCAAAGAACAAAGCAGGGTCATGCAACGATCCTCCTCCATTTTCACACCCACAGATGTCAACTATGCAACAACCATGTTGAAAGCATTCATGTGATCTGCAACAGATCCTCCGTCTTCCATCTTCAAAGCAAACAACTTCTTTTTCAGGAAGAGTTTGTTTACCAAGGACTTGGCCTGATAAACATCACCCAACTTCTTCCAAAGATCTTTCGTGCTCTTCTCCTCATGGACATTCAACATGACATAGTCAGTGAAATAGAGGCTTATGAGACCCTTAGCCTTTCGATCTTTGATGTCCCAATCAGCTTGTGACATTGTTGTAGGTTTCACACCAGATACCATTTCCCATAGGTCACAATCAACAAGTAGGTCCTCCATCTTGAGTTTCCACAACTCAAAATTATTGCCATTGAATTTCTCAACCTCTAACCTTTCGGATGTGGTTGCCATCTCCTTACTGCAACAAGATACAAAATACTCTACACAACACTCCCACTCAACCTAAGATCAGCTCAAAAAACCCCTACCCAACAACTAGGACCAAAGGCGATCAAGCTCTGATACCAATTGAAAGGAAGCTAGGTGTGCATAAATCACTTCCTACACTAATCTAATGAGGGGAGGAGAGTGCAAATTCAATTTGATCCTTACTATTACAAAAATGTTAAACCCAATAACAAAGATAATAGAGATATTACAACAAACACATAAACAAGAAAGTGAGACAAGAAGAGAGACACAAGATATACGTGGGGAAAACCCTTATCGGGTGAAAAACCCCACACTCTAAAACCTGCACAATGTATTAACAAAACTAAAATGGTTTACAATACACTTGCAATGCAAGCTCTCAGGAGTCTTTGACACTCGTATCTAGAGACAAACCTGCAGCATAATAGTACCTGTCAAACTTGTAATACATCTCCTCCTCCAAGCACCTATTTATATAGAAAATACAAGGCAAACTTGCCTCTATCTTGAAATGGGCGTCCAACTTGGTCTCATGGCCCAAAACCCACGCCTATGGACACTTGTTCAACATTGTAAGATGCTTCTGACACTTGTCCACACACCTCATCCCAAAGAGGTTGCCTATTTCCAAAATGGGCTATGACAGATGCTCTTACGACTCTTACGATCATCATAGAATCTGTCATAGCAGTTACAACTTACAACTGTAAGAGAATCTGTCATACATAGGATATAAATAGCATATTCTCTTACAACATGTCATAGTCCACCTTGAGGCACCCAAAGATGCCTTTTTCAAAGATGCTCTTTGACACATGTCTTCACCTGTCATAGAATCTCCTATTTCTGACTCTTACATGTCATAACTTCGTCATAGGAATATGTCATGACCGTTATGGTCAAAATTCCCTTACACAACATCCAAGATGCCGACACATGGCAAAATATTCCTACCACAAAGTGAGATGCCTATCTCCTCATATGAGGACAAAATTACAAGTTTTCATCTTCCATGTAGGATGACACATCACCGTGCGACATCCCACAAGATGACAATATGAATTTACAATTTAATTTACAACATAGGCAATAAATAAATAAATACAAGGAAAATAATACAAGGAATTACCAAGGTTGAGACACCTTAATTCCCAACATATTACCATTGTTTATTTTATCTTTCTTTACCCAGATCTTGTTCATTTCGCTCCGTATCTCATTCACATCAATTTTTCTTTTGCCTTTGTCTTGTCTCTGTTCATCCAGTTTTTTGTTTACCGGACCTCTTCTTCCATTGTTCCTATTTCTGCATAATCTTGCAATATGACCAGATTTATTGCAATTAAAGCACACAACATTTCCTTGCTTATGAACTTGATTTCCTCTTGATCTACATTGATTAGCCATGTGTCCAAACCCATTGCAAGCAAAGTAGTAACCATTGAAAGAATTACCAATTCCTCTATTGTTAGCATTATTCATTATCATACTTCTGCATTCATTTGATCTATGACCATACCTCTTACACTTGAAGCATTGACTGGAGAAGGATGGACCATTTTGATTCACTCTGCTTCTGCACTGAGTAGCTCTATGACCAAGTTTATTGCAATTGAAATAATTTCCATTGAATGATGGATATCTTTGAGCATTAGGCTATCTTACTGGACGTTTTCTAGTTCTGTTTCTTTTATTCCTTGGTTGAAAATTTCTTTGTCCAGATCTGGAGCTTTCACCTTTCTCATATCTAAGATCATGCTTGTCATTATCCTTTTTCTGTTCTTCAATTAGTGCTTCAAGTTTAGCTAAGCTTATCTTGAACTTCTTATATTCATTGGCAATTTCTAGGTCATGTCTGAGAGTGATAATCTGTCTCTCAAGATTTCTCTCATTGTTTCTACTTTCTTGTAGATTTGATTCTAGAAGACCAGCTATTCCATCCAATCTGCAGCATTCTTCAGTTCTCTCCTTCTGATTTTGCTTCATTTCTTCTTCAGTTTTCTTCCTATCTTCAATTTCCTTGGTTAGTCTTATCACCCCAGTTTCCATCTCATGTTTTAGGACAACAACTTCTTTAGCCAACTTTTCACATTCCTTTGTCTTCTCTTTCAGGGCCTTGTCTTCCAGTTGAAGAGGTTGCTCCTTTCCTTTTGCATTGGATTTTCTCAATTTTTCTTTTAAAATCTCAATGAAGTTTTCAGCCTTTTTGAGGTTATCTTGCAGCTCTTGGACCTCTACCTTGGACTGCTCAAGATCATCTAGGGAAAGATTCAGTTGCCCTTGAAGGTTATATTCATCCATTTTTACTGACTTCTTAGATCCCCCTTAAGCTGTTAAACTTTTCAAAAGGAACCTTGCTCTGATACCAATTGTTGGTTTAGGTCCGGACAACTAAGAGGGGGGGGGTGAATCAGTTGTCACATATTTTAATCTTTTCTACCATTAATTTTCCTTTACAACTTATAATCAAATTAATGATATAAACATTTCAGCATCAATCAATAACACATGAGAAGAAACATAAATAACACACTTGACACCAAGATTTTTGACATGGAAACCCGGTTAAGGGAAAAACCACGGTGGGGGTTAACCCACAAAAATTAATACCCTGTTAAAAGTATTTTTACAAATGAGAATGCACATGCATTTGGGCTCACTTCCCAGAGTTCACTGCTCAAATAGAGGCTCATTGCCTATAGAAAGATTACAAGAGAATAACATATATTTTGAATTGATAAATAGCATCTACCCATGCAAGAGTTTCAGTTCCAATTAAGTGCAAAAACTAATCTTACACATTTCATCTTTACTTGCTCTTCTTATTTCTCTGCCTTCATTCGCTCCTTAGATTTTCTTCTCTTCTCACAATTACACATTGTTCACACACACAACTACAAATCATCCAATTCCATCTGCTATATATATCCACAATATGATCTACAATCATTTTACCAGTCAGCTTCAAGAACATATAGAACTTTGTTGAGTACTCTGATTTGTCAGCTAGATCCATACATAATATGAGATGCGGACCAAAACTTGTACTTGCAAATCATCAATCATGTCGGCTACCATCACTGATCATCACACATTGCCCAATAAACAACTTCTATATATCCGGAGTTAAGATCATTTACAAGGTCGGCCTGTTCTTCTTCTGTCTGTTTTGTCAAACTGAAACCTGATACTCAGAAGATAATATTTTTTGAGTCCTTCATCCCCGGAGGAGAAAACTCTAGATTTAGAGTTTCTTGACAATGCTTACAACTACCTCAGATCTACAGCAAACCATGCCTTTCCACTGGATAGATCTGGACTAGGATACCGGACCCTGTCACTTGCTCTGTTCCTGACTACTCAGACTTAGACAAATTCTGATTCTGACTTCCGGTGTGAACAAATTGTGTTATGCAGATGATTGGGATGATCTTAGTTGTTATCAATGACAACACCTATCATGCCTAGCAGTGTCTCTTGCCAACAATTATAGGGTTATCAAAATAATCCAAGGTATCATAAAATTATAATATCATCATTATGGTGGCATCAATAATATGCGATTATGGGGTTGAGTTTCACTCCCCCTCTTCGTCATATTAGGCCATAAATAAAATATTTAAATGATAATCATGAAATCTAATAAAGAAATAGATAAGTAAACAAAGGAGACGCGACAACCAAACAAGATTACTTATCGACTAAATGAATGTTCTAAGAACATTATCTAGTCGAATCGACATAAACAACGTCGAGAGAACTTAAATCATCCTACCGACACTGGTCAAAATGGAATCGACTAAACTAGGAAAAGACTTATGCTCACCCAATCTTGCATGGGTTCACGAATGATTAATTTTGATACTCAGATGGCAATCT
The DNA here is from genome assembly GCA_027924645.1 of Cunninghamia lanceolata. Classification (NCBI taxonomy): domain Eukaryota; kingdom Viridiplantae; phylum Streptophyta; class Pinopsida; order Cupressales; family Cupressaceae; genus Cunninghamia; species Cunninghamia lanceolata. The sequence goes on along the minus strand of BSBN01001629.1, from coordinate 93,190 downwards.
GACATTTTCCAAACATCTATCTCCTCCTCCTGGGTGATACTCTCCTTCCATCCTTGGAGGAAGATTCTTTTCCTGATTACACTCACAACCATATAACCATGATTAGTGTATCATCAATTGATTCATAAAACATTATGATAAAATAATCTTATCATGTAATCTCATGTCTAAACTAAACATTAATCAATATCCATATATTTAATGATTCTACCTGATATTTTCCACAAACATCAAATCATTAAACTATGATTATCATGTTTACCACATAAAAGTAGGATTAAGTTAAATCAAAAGTTGGGGTTGTAACAAAGGTGCACCCAGATAGGTATTCGTGAAGGGAGCTCCTCTGCTAGATTAAACCCCACATGCCAGGGTTTCATGAATAAGCCTGTCTGATTATAAAAGTACGGCCCACCCTCGAAAGTAGTAACCCTATCTGCCAATCTTGAAAACACCACAAAAAATAGTTATTGGCAGCCATGATCACTTCCATGTCTCCCTCAGGATTCCACGTTTGTCTGGCCCATGATTCTAGAAAAGGCAAAGAAACCCTGATTCTGATGAATTTGCAAATCAGGGCATGGTTAGCTAGGTAAAGCACATCATTAGCTATCGAATTCGACTGAATAATGAGCACAAGATAGTCTCTACTCTTCTCTAGGCATCTATTGATCTTTGGGACTTTTATCTCCCATTTCGCATTAACCACATCCTCCATAGCATTGGCCAAAAAGTTGACTACATGCTCATGACTTGATGAAGAAGGATCTCCTCCATTGAAAGCATCTTTAAATGAAATCTTGGAGGCCTCTCCAACCCCTTTAGAGGACCTCATGCCTTGAAATCCCCCAAAAGTGAAAACCCTAAACCTAGGGATAGAGAAAAACTGCCCCTCGTAGGCAACAAACCCTCTTAACATAGGAAAAAAGCACAATAGCCTTCAACTGCAACACCAACCTCAAACAAAACCCCTAAAGAAACACCCAAACCAACATAAACACTCCTTATGAATCGCCCCAAACTGCATCCAAAAACCACGAACTCTCCTCAAAGAACAGGGAACCCTACGAAAGGAAGGAGACACCGAACCAAGAACACCAGAGCGCAGAAAAAACATAGGAAAAAGCATGGCTAAGGTCATTCACAAGCATGCCCTAGTTCGTACCTCCTCACTTCATCCATCGCCTCCAGCCTTGTTTTTCTTTTCTCTTCTCTTTCCCCTTCCTTTGTCATTTTTTTATACTAGTAGTAGAGTAGAAATTTAGTGATAAATTTTAATTTTACAAGGCAAAATTTTGAGGTGATTTTATGACTTTTGCATGGTTAAATTTTATGGATTTTAATGTAATCTCATTGTTCCAAATTGTAAAATTTATTTTTTGATAAAAATGAACAATTTTCAATAAACAACTCTTCAAACTTCATAGTTTAAATGTTGATTTTGAGGGAATAATCTATTGTTTTTATGTTTTAATCATTTCAATGCAAATTAACATCAAATTAATCTCTTGCAAACAAATTGAAATCAAGATCATAATATAGTTTCAAGAGAAATAAGATGTTTGCACAGTTAATTGGTGACCAAAATTCACTAAGTAAACCCCTATTTCAATCGAACAATTCCTAATCACTCCCTAAAGCCCCTTGAATGGACCAACCAAAGTACTTTTCAACTGAAGGATTCTGGCGAACCTCACAACAAATTAACAAAGATTCTTGAGGCTAGCCACCTTCCAAGTAGAGGAACCTTTGCCATTACACCCTACATGCTTCATAGTGCACAGGTAGTTGGTGTGTCAAAACCCACATTCACAAATGGGCCATTAATAGCCTTAATATACCCCAAGAGTAAGATTAATGGAAAAATGAATGTGGAATGTCTTTAAAGAGACTGTAAAATATTTGAGTGTTATGTTTGTATATATGTACCTAGAGAATATACAAGGTATATTAAAGGAACTCTTAATTATGGTATTTATTATTCCTACACCACAAATGCAAATTAATATAGTTATTATGATGTTGACTATTTAGTGATTTTGTTGATAAAAAATCTACTTCTAGCTATATCATTAAAGTTGGTGCAAGTGCTATCACATGTAATAAAAGACAACCTACTACAGTTCTTTCATCCATAGAGGTTGAATATAGAGGTGCAACAGAAGCAACAAAACAAACAATGTTTCTTTTAAGATTATTGAATGAGCTTCAATGGTACTACTAAAAGTACCACATTGTTATTGTTCTTGCCAAAAATCTTACTCAACATCAAAGAAAAAAGAACATTGAAGTTAATGAGCATTTCATATGAGAAAGAGTTCTTAGTGGTGGTATTACTCTCCAATTCTATCAAATTCATGATCAAGTAGTAGATTTTTGTACAAAAACTCTATGTAGTACTAAATTCTTGATAATGCCACCTCCTAGTGGTTAACTATTGTATTATATGTAAGACCTATTAGCATTATGTAATCTCTTTCTTGATAGGATTTGATAGACCAAAACAATACAAATTAACAATTATAATGCAAATTTAAATACACAAAAACAAAGAACACAATTGAACATAGAGATTTAACGTGGTTCACCCAATGTGGGCTACATCTACATAAATAACCATCCAGTATCTTATTATCCAATGTCAATCAAAACTGATTACAACTTGCAACTTATCCAGTGCTATGTTACATGAAATGCACTACAATCTCATTCATGTCTCAGGACTTTCCACATTCTCTAGCCGCTTATTTAACGAGCTTTTTTGGCAGTTTACAAAGTCAGTTTTTCCATGTCAGCTAACTATTTTGGGGGGAAACCACAACTGTCAAAGTCACCAAAATTTAGCTTGCTGCGTGTACCTGCAACCCTACAACATGATCAATCACCACATACCAACATTCCTCTATATTTATTCTTCCACCTGTAAAGTATTGCATTATATGCAAGATCTACAAGCATTATGTAAAGAACTTGGGTATAAACTATTTTGAGGAGGCTCAAGCTCCAATAAGAATCTTTATAAAACTCTTTATGAGCATCGTTAAAAATTTGGGATCTAAATTATGATAAGGAGTTTATCATGTAGTCTAGAATACATGCTCTTCATCTTGGCATATATTTAATCCCTGTTACATGTTTGTCAAAGAAATATTGTGTTATTGAGGAACTTCATTTTTTCTTTTCCAAAAAATTGACAACATATGTTGCCTATAAACATTAAGGAATGTTAGAGCATAATATATATTAGGGGTCTATACATTGATAAATAGGCCTAAAATAAACATTTATAAAGCTCTAATACAAGGTATAAAACTATATAATATAAATAAATTAGTAAATTAATTAGTAAATTTATAGACACCATATATATACTAAAAGAACTCTTAATTATGACCTTTATTATTCCTACACCACAAATGTAAATTTATATGATATTGTGATGTTGACTATGCTAGTAATTTTATTGATAGAAAATCTACTTCTAACAAGGTTATGAACCCTTGAAAGATTGATGCCATGGGGTCCCCATGTATGCTTAACCTAATTAGTACAAGAGATTGCTTTTACAGGATATGACCAACATAATATGTAATTAAACTAGAGTTCTCATACCATTTATATACATAGTTTACATCTATAGGTATACAAACATCAATAGAGTTTTTGAGATTGTTGCAAATGTTGTCATTGATGTCAAAAGGAATTCATTGTCCAAAATTGTTATCATTCATGTCAAAGGCATATGGGAGATTGTTGAAGGAATTTCACATTGTTATCATTGATGTCAAGAAGGAAATCGCATGAGGATGCAATTGTCATTGATGTCAAAGGAGTGAAAGATAATGATCCGCCATTAGAGTACTATCAGAGCATGTTGTCTGAAGATCAAAGGTTTGCAATAAGAAGATAAGCATTATTGTGAAAGAAAAACACTGGTGTGTTATTGAAATATTGAAGTCGTAGAATACAAAGAGGTGGTTGAGTAAAAGTAAAATGTTTTACATAAAATATATCAGAAGACTGCAGGATAAAGAAAGGTGGTTACACTTGAACTCGTAGTGTGTAAAGGAAATTCCAGACTTGAGGTTTCAATCGCCAATCAAAGAAGGGCGAATAAAGCCACATAAAGCAATAGAATCATTTGTTGTAATGGAGGAGTTTTCCTGCAGGCCTAACATCTTCACCTGGAATATTATGTTGGACATTCTTGTGAATGAAAAAAATGATTGAGATAGCTTCGGCTCTCTACCATAGGATGATGAAAATAGATTGCTCGCCAGACACAATGACTCTTAACATCCTTCTTAGAGGTCTTTGTAAAGTGGGCAAGACTTAGGAGGCCCTTGAGTTCTATGTTGAAATGACTACGAGGGGAATCGTAAAGGGTCTTTGCCAGGCAAGAAAAATAAATATGGCCACCCAACTATTAGCTTCAATGAAAGCAAACAATTGTTCTCTAGGCATTGTTATATATAATATCATTATTGACGGCTTGTGTGAATTTGGTAGAGTTGATGATGCTTTTCACCTTTTAATGAGATGATCAGAACTATATGTTCATGGAGTCGTAGTGCTGAGAGGAAGTCAAAGAGATTATCCTTTACATGCTCGATGTGTACTAATTTTTGTTATGGTTTATGGAAGTTTGATTGTAATACCCAAACTACAAAGATTACTAAAATCACTTAAGAAAACAAAAGAGAGATTAACATATTCAAACTATGAGAAAGAAGTGATTTTAATTAAAAGGCAATGACTAGTATTAAAAGAAACAACGATTTGTTTAAAGCAACAATTACATGTTATAATGCAATGATTACATGTTATAATGCAGCGATTTGTTGTTATAAGGCATATTAAATAAATTGGAATTAGTTTACAAAGGCAGCGATTAAGGTTAATGTGTTTTGAGAGAGATGCCTCTATTCGAAAGGATGTCTCTCTTCACAAGAGACATAAGGACATAATATGGTATAAAAAGCGAATGAATGTGAGTTGGAAAGTAAGAAAAAGAAGAATGTGAAGTATTTGGAATAAAAGTAGATCTAGAGCAGCAAACATGAAGTGTAATTCAGATTTATATTGAATATGTGAAGAGAGTATTAATATTGTGAAAGAGGAATGGGTGAAAGTTCAGAACTGTGTCACACTTTTAAAAGGGAACGACCAACACAAACATATTTTTCCAACTTAAATGTAAAAAAGGTCATATGTATGTTTTGAATTTTAAAATGACATAAACTAATGAAATGTAGAATTTATATTGTAGTTTATGCTTATAATTTTTAAAATATTTTTAAAAATAGTTGGATTTTTTTTTATAAATTTAATTGATGAATTTTAAATGTTGATATTTTTCGAAAAAAGTGACATCGATGGGACGTCAAGAAACATATAGCAAAATTAATTTTTTTTTCTTAATTAGCCAACTCAAATATCTAGTGCATGGATTTTTTTAAAGTTTTTTGATAAATATATTTTTACAAAAATTTTAAAGTCAATTTTAATCAGAACAGAGTAGTTTCCATGGGACGTCAACTTTTTTACAATATATAATTTATTTTTTAAAAAACAAAAATATCCTTTTGGAGAGGATTCTCTCCTCTAGTGTACCATATATTTTTCAAATTTTTTGAATATATTTTGCCTATTTATTTTTAATTTCTAATCAGCTGCATGTTTGATTATAATAACCTACTTGTAATAAATTTAAAAATAATCCTAATAAAACTTATCAAAATATATAAAAAATATATTTCTAAGATCTAGACTCCAATATCTACGAAGGGGTATTTTTAAATTTTCATGAAAATGCCCTTTGGTTGGAGAAATTTATAGTTGAACTTGAAGTTTTGTTCAATTTGTTGTAAAAGGGGGAATTGGTTGCCACATGGGATGCCACATAGACAGTTCCGGGTGAAACCCTTCCGGGCAGAACCTTCAATGTAAAAAAACACATTTTTAAAAATTTAAATCAAATTTTATATGTTTTTAAAATTTGGGCGAAATTGTTTCGCCTGACGCTATTCATGCCACACAATGCCACATAAGTGCTACGTGGTTCCGGGCAGAACCCTTCTGGGCGAAACCCTTTCTATAGAAACTATTTATTTGGATGAAAGTGTGACACATGTTTGAACTTTTACCCGAATATATGATGCATAATTTGGGGCAGATTTGTAAGTGAAATTAGAGCAGACCTTAAGGCATAATTATAAAGGAAAGCAATGCATTCTTTGAGCAGAAAATTGAAGGAAGACATTGATATATTTTGTGATCAGATTTGAAGGAAGACATTGCCATAGATTGGATCATATTTGTGAAAGAAGGATATGCATCACTTGAGATCATATTGGTGAAGGAAGGATAGTGCATGAGTTCAGATCAGATTTGTGAAGTAAATATATACATCATTTAGAATTAGAAGTTGTGATCAAATTTATGAGGAAGGGTGAACAATATCATCCATTGAAGAAATTGGAGGTTGGTTCCTATCAAATAAGAGATTGGTGTCTCTTACTGAGTTGGTGCTTAGTTATGGGGATTGGTTTCTCTAGTGGGTTGGTGCTCACAAAAGAAGAATTGTAAGAGAAGTAGGTTGGTGCCTACAAAGAAAATCAATATATATAACCAATATTTTGCCGTGGTTTTATCCCGCAAGGGTTTCCACGTAAATCATGTGTTCTTCCTGTGTTGCATAATTGATAGATCTTGTGTGGTTGTTATTGATGTGATTGTTTAAGTTTGGAAAAGTAAAAGTTTGTGTTATACTGATTCACCCCCCTCTTAGTATAGTCGTGTGCTCATCAATTGGTATCAGAGTGGGTTCCTTCGAATAGTATAACCGCTAGAAGAAAGATCTTAAGAGCACATATGGAAAAAAGAAAAGGAAATAAGGGAAAAGGAAATATCAAACAAAATGATGATCAACAAGTACCAACAAAACCAAATACAAGTGATGACAAAGAAGCAAGAAAAAGTGATAAGGTGACAAATGGAACACACATGGCAATAGAAACAAGGAATGATGTTGTGATAGACGGAGACAACCTTGCGCATGAAAGGAAGGAAGAAAATGTTGAAATGGATTTGGAAGAAGAAAAATATGATGAAAAAGTAGATATGGAGTTAGAAGAAGAGAAATCATCTAAAAGAGAGGCAGCGTTCAAAGCATCAACGAAGATGAAGAATACAAAGCATGAATCAAGCGATAGCTCCAGTGATGAATCGAATACAAAGGAAGCCCATTTTGATAGAAATCTCAAAGAAGGATCCAACATGTACAAAAGTAAGCATATATGTTTTAATTATGGTAAAATTGATCATTATACTTCTGAATGTGTGCAGGTCAAAAGTGAAGACAAAAGAAGAGAAGAGAAAGATTCAGAAGAAGAACATGCCGAAGATGATGAAGTAGATCTTGAGGAGGAACTCCATTATGCCTACAATGAGATCAAGAGGCTTAGAAAGGAGAACTAGAAACTAAAGCTACAACTTAAAGAGAACAATGAATCTAATGTAGAGTTAGTACAAAGCCTTGAAGAATTTGAGAAGATAATTGTCGAGCTAAAAAATTTAGATCAAAGAAGGATACGAGACGAAAGAGGAAGTGAGAGTCCAATTAGAGAAAAATGAGGAAAATTGTGAAAGGTTAGAGTCTAAAATTGACTCCTTGAAAAAGGAATTGGAGAAAGCAAATGCTCAATTTAACTCATACCTGAATAATGAGAAGAATACCAAAATATTGGACAATATTATCAATTCGTAAAGGCCAACATTAAATAAGAAAGGTCTTGGTTATGAAGAAAATTAGAAGGCCAACAAAGAAGATTCCAAAGAGCCACCAAAGAAGGGAAATGAGGAAAAACCAAAAAGCTATGCACATGCTCTCAAGAGTCCCATCATAAAGGAAGACAACAAGAAGGAGGAAAATCAACTCCCACAGAAGACCTACATCTCTCCAAAAGATATCAAGGACAAGTTCAGAAAGTCCTTTCCTCCAAGGCAAGCACAAATGAACAACTTTCCACATTTTATGGTTATTGCTATTCTTGTAATAACTTTGATCATAAAATAGTAATTTGTTGGACACATGCAAGAAAACTTGGTTGGAACAAGAATAGAAGTTCTTATGGATTTTCAAATAGAAATCGCAATATCATATGTTATAAATGCAAAAACCTTGGTCATAAAGCAAGAGATTGTAGAACACGTACAAGGAATTTTGGTTGGAATGAGAATAGAAGTCTTTATGGGTTCTCAAGAAGGAACTATAACTCCTTTGCTCCTTTGTTGGATTACAATGTTGTGTGCTACCAGTGCAACAACTATGGACATACAACACGTTTCTGTAGAAGTGGTTTTGTTGAACCCCCTAAGCAGAACAAGAAAGTGGAAGCCATAGATAATCAAAAGGAATAAAATACAAAAGTATGGAGAAGGAAACAAGAGCAAGATAATGAGGAGGAAGAATATATGTTTGTGCAAATTGCGCTTCATGTACAAGCAGTTTCACTAAGTCCATAAAGAGAATTATGAGTTCAGGGGGAGCTAACCATTGCATTATCTTTTCGCTCCATGGAGAAGACAATTCAAGATAGATCGACCAATTCCATATGAGCATTCCGTTGTCATTGATCAAAGGGGAAGAGTTATAAGAAAAGAAAATGATATGGTAGTAGCAGATTGCATATTAGAAAGTTACCATATAATGAAGTGAAGGAGAATTGATGTCAAAATGATAGAGAGCCTAGAAGACTTGAGACAATAAGAGATGGAAGAAATCATGATAAAAATGCTATGGGTCAGAGAGTAGGAATGAAGATCACAAAGCTTCAACTTTTTATGGTGCGAGAAGATATGAAGAAGAAAGTGGTGGAGATGTTTGTAAGACTAAACTTGATGAGAGAGATTTCCAAAAGCTTGACAGGAGGATGAGAACAATCTAAAGAAGTCTTTGCCTAAAGAGTATGCTCGTATATTTGCATTTGACAATTTTTCTAGAACACGTGTTGGCAAAAGCAAAATAAATTGATAGTGAAAAGTATTATGTTTTCATTAGTGCTTATGTTCGACTTCACATTAAAGGAGTTCCTATTGATAGAATGATGTCATTAATGTCAAGAGAGAGTTTCAGAAAGGGAGAGTTATTAGAAAAAAGAAGAATGATGCCATTGAGTTTAAGATGAAGTATTACAGAAAGGGGGAGCATCATAGAAAAGGAGAATTGTTGGTGTGAACAGGGTTATTACCTATTTGGTTTAACCTTTGTTGTGTGGATAATTCATATTATTTAACTATTTATTAGTTAAATAATACTCACACACATGTTCACATGTTAAGTTGACTTAGGAAGCATTCTAGATGTTTCTAGTTTGTCTAGTTGTTGATAGTTGTAGTTGATAGTTGTCATCTTATCCTATAGTTGTCACATGACGACATCATCTTGTATTTCACCTTGGTCTTTATAACCAAGGCCTCATTGTACATTATTGTAATCCAGTATTGTTGTATCATAACAATACAACATTCTTTTTGCTTGTCTCTCTTGTGTGGACGGTTATTTGGTTTTGCAGATTTGATCTCGGTGGTTGATTGCTCCAACATGGTATCAGAGCTTTGATCCTGCAAGCCCCTTCTCATTTTTTGAGAGATCTTTCCGTCAACTTTTTGTTGGTGCATCCTGGCTCAAAACAGAGTTCACCTTTGAGTTCAGAAAGCCCAAATTAGTAAGGATCGACTGTCCAAAACTTGATTTTGGACACAGGTAATTTTTTGACTCTTTTGGGTTATTATGTGCATTTTTGCAGAAATTTTTTGTGCAAAAGGAAATTTTTTTTAAGCAAAGGGTCATTCTACCTCTTGCATTTTCTGCATCATTTGTTATGTATCAGATCAGATCCATTATTTTTTGGTCCTTTTTGGGTGTGATTTGGCCCAGATCTGGCCTTTGCAGACCATTTTTCTGTCGCCATGGATCAAAATATTTCTACAGTTTTGGGTTGAAATTTTTTGGTGTGCAAGGTAATTTTTGGTCAATTCGACCTGATTGTAGGGTATTTGATTGAAATATGTGCATTCAGATCTCTACAAGCATTCCAAACCTGCGCGAACTCCAGTCTATCCACATATTTGATTTAGCTATTGACTGTATTCCGTTAGTTTAACTGAAGGCCATATTTGATCCTTATCCACATGCCTCGAAGTCCATGGTTGAGCCCTACAACTGTGTGCTTCACACACACATGATTTAAGATCGGCCTTCATCATTGATCTTCGACTTGCAGGCTCAGTTTTGGGCCCCTTTGATCTGACCACGACATTGTTTCCATCCTCGCTGAGTGCGGCTTTTTGCATACCGATGTTCTTGATCTACAACATCAAATAAGATTTCAAGTTTCGAAATTGCTTTGAGCTCAATCTGTGATTTTTAATCTATTTTTGGGTGATCTCTAAGATGGTTACGATCTAAGGGCGCATGAAGGATCTGCTTTTTTGGCTCCATTGTGTTTTTTGGCACCAGATCCGGGTAGGCAGGCTTTCACAATCAACAGTCGGCCTATGGTGTTGTCATCTTCTGCAATCTTGCAATAGTTTGGGTGTTTCAACCTCTTTCCCACATTTTTTTATTTGTGGTTCCCTTTGAATGCTTCAATTGCATTTCAGATCTTCTCCATCAAGTTTCTCTGTTGATTGATTGAGATGCCTTTATTCCTTGTTTTTGGCGTTGAAGTTCTCACAGCAATAGGTGACTTCCAGTATTTGGGCGCTGACTTCTGCATACAAATACAAGATTTAATCAGCTAGGACTCGGGTTGTGATCCACATCTGACCTCACACCGGCAACGGGCATTCTCCAACATTATTGTTGGACTTCTGTGTTGGCAATACACAAGGTCGATCTTGGACAACATTCGGTCTTCTTTCTAGCATTCGCCACCACATAGACGTGTTAATCACCATATCTGGTCCCTATTTGGCACTACAGACCTCTGGCCATTTGGAGATAGAGGCACGGTCAAGAATTGTATGGCTTGATCACTAGAGGAGACACCATGCTCAGAATCCTCTCTGATCAGCCTCCTTGACCCCCAGGTGGAAGTCATCTCAGATCTAGCAATTAGATCGAGAGAACAATGATTTGTTGTCCATAGCTTCTTATTTCTGGAAATCAGATCCTAAACTTTTCGACTTGGTTTGGATGTTGCAGCTCTAAAACATTAGCTCTAAGGCCAATTTCCTTTTGTCTCGTAGTTTGATGATAGTCACATGAGTAATCCTTCTCAGTTTTTCCGCTTGACCTGCTTGGACAAGTTGTTTGTTGTCCTGTCCATTTGAACACTCATCTGGTCAACTTGTTCACCTGGACAGACTGTCTCGAAATGGGACAGTTAGTTGCCAAATCAGGACAAGCAGTCCATTTTTTTGCAAAGTGCCAAAGGAGGGGGGCATTTTTCTTTTTACCATATCTTGCAAACCAGGAGGCGTATTTTCGCGTTCTTATAGTCATCAGAAAGGTGCTTCAGTGAATGTTGCTGTGGACTAGGTGATGTTTTCAGATTTCATCATTTTTTTCTAGTTTTAGAAGCTTGAAGGTACGGTTTGCATTTTTCTTGCAAATGGCATAACTTTTGCATATGAGGTCGAAACCTAGTGATTTTTTTTTGAAATTGCTCAGAAAATCGCAAGGAATCTAATTGTAACCTCATTTTTTTCCCTTGACAAGTTTTTTTCTCAAAAATTGTAAAAATCACCATGTATTATAAACGGTTGATTTAAGCTTGTCGATTGTACAAATTCATTCATTGTACTTTGTTGGGGGGTTACAATTACATTGTTAATACATTTTGGGGGGGTGAAAGGCACGATTTAAGTGCCCTTGTGTCTTTGGTTCTTGGTGTTTTTTCTGCTACACATGGCAGAAAGTGTGTCTATAAAACCACTCCACATAATTATCACACATGGAAGTTAAAAATGAAACAACTGATGTAATCTAAGGGACTTTGGCAAATGCTAGAGGATAATCCACCTGGTTTCACTAAGGAGTTTGAAAGATTTGATTATAAGAACAAATTAGATGAAGCTATGGGAATCATAGGATTGCATGTATCAGATAACTTGTTTCATATTGCGGAGTGTAAAACACCTAAGAAAATTTGGGATAAGCTTGCAGAATTGTATGGCACCGTCAACGAATTCTGAATCTTGCAACTAGAGGTAGAATTGACATCACTCTCTCCAGAGAGTTTTCCAACTATCCAAGATTTTCTAGAAAAATTTAAGATGTTCTTGTCACAATTGAAAGGATATGAGCATGATAAAACTGAAAAGGAATGTATCTTCTTGATTTTGTCAAAACTGAAGGGCCCATTTCAGGTGTTTTCATCTACCTTCTATTCTACTATGGATGCCTTTGGAAGAGACTTTAAGATGCCTAGTTTTGAGTTGTTTTGTGAGCATCTTACTAGGGAGCAAACTAAGTTACTTCAAATGGATGCACTTCCTAGTTCTAAGAGTCAAGCCTTGATGGCCTCATCCTCCAAGGGTAAAGGTAAGAATAAGAAGAAGCCCAAGAAAAAATCTTCTTCAGGTAGTCAGTCTCCCTTCAAACCAAAGCCGAAGAATGATTAGAAGCTCACTCCTCCACCTAATTCTTCCAAATTCGGTGAGTCTTCTTCCAAGACAAAGAAGAAGAAAGGTGGCACTTGTTCTTTTTGTGGCGTAACAGGTCATGATGAGTCTCATTGTTTTAAGAGGTTAGAGGCTTTGGAGGAAGCTATGAAGAAGCACAAGATTTCTCTTCCCAATCCCTCCTCTACAGGAAAAGGACATGCTCTTTTGGCACATGGCTTGCTTGCATCTTCAGCTAGTCGGATACTTGATTCAGGTGCTTCACATCATATGACCAATTCACTTGATCTACTTGAGACTCTTTCTGATACTAACACTTCTCAGATTGTAGTGGGGAACTCTACACAGATTTCAGTCATGGGGATAGGCACCGTTCAATTGCAAGATGGTTGCATTGAGGATGTTCTTTTTGTTCCTAAGATTTCTGCAAATATTCTTTCCATATATTAGATTTGTCATTTTGGGGATGGGAAGAAAGTTGAGTTTACTCCTCACAATGTGGTTATTAGACAACTACAGGATCCGTAGATAGTTGTTGTTATAGGGAGAGTGGATCATGCCTCTCGACTATACAGATTTGATGGATTTGAGTCTTCATCAGGATCATCTCTTATAGCACATGTCGATGCCTTCAGCAAACTTTGGCATGAGAGGTTTAGACATCTAAATTACAATTATCTTCAACAGATGAGCACAAAGAAGTTGGTTGTTGGTCTACCTAAGATTTCTTGTAGAGAGGGAGTTTGTCCAAGTCGTGTACTTGGCAACCATCATCAGGATCCTTTTCCTAATGGTCAGGCTACTTGAGCTTCGACACCCTTGGAGTTAGTTCATAGTGATCTCATGTGTTTCCCAACTCCTTCATTTTCAGGGGCCAAGTATGTGCTCACTTTCATTGATGATTTCTCACGACGCACATGGGTGTACTTTCTTAAGTACAAAAGTGATGTTTTTGACACATTCAGGACTTACAAGGCATTTGTGGAGAAGCAGTTAGGTCTTTCTCTTCATCGGATACACACAGATAATGGGGGGGGAATATGTGAATGAGGCTTTTTAGGATTTCTGCAGTGAGCATGGAATTCAACATCTGTTTTCCATTCCTTATGTGATAGGTAAAAAATTAGGTTAATAAGATCAAGCATAACCATGAAAACCTAACCCTACCATCATCAAAGAATCTAATCCAAATGAAACGAAAAGCATGCAATTCAAGCATAATATCACCTAGATTGTGTGATTCCTTGTTTATGATGTGGATTGCTTCTTCAACAATGAACAATTATGAAGATAAAAGATGCCATGATGGATAGATGATAATGATGAAAATCTCAATGGATGCTATGAATATTCAAATGCTCAATATGCTCAGGATAATAATGTAGACGCTATATAAATGCTAGATACATAGTATGGAATGATAGGGTGTTTATATAGAACTCAACCAAAATCAATCAATGGTGGAGATTCGGTGGCTATGTGAATGGCTAAGATTGAAGGATAGACATAGGTGAATGTGAAGATGACAAGTGGAGAGAAGATAGGGCTTATGTGTGCTTGTGTACATAAAAAAGTACTACATATGAAAGATATTAAATAAAGGATATAGTACCACTTATCTTTTTAAATGAAAGAGGCACACATGTCGGCTCATGAGATAAATGATAAGATAAATTAATTAAATAAATAAAATTTATTTAATTAATTGGAAAGTGGGTTTATGAAAGGAATCTTTAATTAAATAAATAAGATTTATTTAATTAAAAATAGATAGAATGAAGATAATTAAATAATTCAAGATTGTTTAATTATAGCTTAGAAGAAATAGCTAATGAATTAATTAAATAAATATAAATTTATTTAATTAATAGAAGAAATAGATGTGTTAGGGATATTGCTCAAGTGTGTTAGATAAATGCAAATGATGTGTAATGTGATGTTTGAATGTTAATGATAATGAGTCAATTTTGGGTGTCTACATTTTGTCCCTCTTTGATACAATGTTCGTTAGAGTGTTGTGTCAAAGAAGATATGATATGCCTTCGAAAAACAAGGTTATGCCCCAATGTAACTGGCAGGGTGATGCCCCCTCGAGAGGGAAGCTAGGCTAACCAAGAAGGGCTAGGTTGGTTCGCGATAGAAGAAAAGTTAGGACGCAAGGGTGATACGAAGAAAACGGGGGTTGGGAGGGAATAAACGGGATCATGCAGATGAAAATAGGCTTTGGTATAGAAGAATTAGGGTTTGGATAGGGCTATAAGTAGGTTCTGCAAGGGCAAATAGGCTCATTTATGCTCAGAAAGCTATAGAAATCCAGAGCTCCTTAGAGTTGGTGTGCGACGAGAGTTGGAGAGCTATCAGGATGGTGATTCCACGCAGAGATCATCGTGCCGAGTGAGTGAGGACACATGGGCGACCAGAGGGATTAGATGTACCGGCATGTATCAAAATTTTTGCTAAAAGCATGATTTTGATAGGCTAGAAGCGTCATAAATGCACACAGGTCACCTAAGCAACTAGGTCTTAGGATAGGCAGTTCAGGTCGCTTGTGTAGGAAAAAAGGTCACTTATAGTAGTTAGGTTCATTTTTAGGCATGGCTTGGTTGCATATAGAAAAACTAGGTCACTTTTAGTCAGCTAGACAATATAAAGGCAAAATGCACATATAGATAAGGACAAGTCGCTGATGGGCAAACAATAGGCGCATAGGGAAATACAGCTCGCTTAGAAAGAAAAAATGCTCGCTTATGGGTTATAGCTCGCTTATAGGCAAAAGATAGGCGTGTGTAGAAGTTCAGCTCACATGTAGTCCAACAGTGATCGCATATGCAAAATAGATCGCATATGATTGAGAGATAAGCACAGATGGTAAATGAGGTCATGTTTGATCAGCAGATAAGCGCATGTGGAAAAATGAACTGCTTATGATAGATAGAAGCTAGGAGAGCAATAAATGATCAAATTTTGATAGCATTGAAGTAGCGCAAGGGACTGACATGATGAATGAAATGATGCAGGATATACTACTGCCTTTTTATCATGGGAGCCACATCCTAGAGATTTATAGTTAGTGAGATTGTTGGATACAGAGAAGCAACTAGTGTTAGAGATCCTTAGGTTAGAGCATGTGTCGAGATTGGAGCCGGTGCAGGCACATCGAGGACTGATGACAACGATGGATGAGCGAGCATAGTTCTTTCTTGTTGCTAACATGAGAGGCTATGATCACACTAGAGGATGTGTTTTAGATTCTATGGATTCTGATAGATGGGGACCGAGTTGATTATGATCTTGACATGGGTCCAGCTAAGTTCAGGAGGTTGTTCGGGACACCAGACATTGGAGTAGAGGGCTCAGAGATTTTGATGGCGAGGATGGAGGAGCTATGTGATAGATTGCAGTGAGTGGTAGTGGAGATTATCAAATGGCTAGTGGGAGATAGATGAGCAAGAGGCTTTCTAGTAGGATGGGGGAGAGTGATGGAGGGGATGTTCTCCTATGGTATGAGATATGCATGGGTAGAGTGTGTACTTGGACAACTCTATCATTTCTTGCATGATTGTGCATATATGTTCGGGGTGAGTATGTCTGCAGGAGTTACAGTTTTGCATGTGTGGGCTTATGAGCATATTCTAGTGACGAGGCTAGAGGGATGGGTGGCTAGAGCAGCAAGAGAGCCTTATGCTAGGATGTACATAGGAGCTTTGACATACCGGCAGCGTAGAGGAGTGTGTACTGGCAGAGCAGATTAGATGAGGTGGATAGCTTTGTATGGAGGCCATGGCTAGGATGTGAGAGATGGGATGCGGAGAATGTAGAGCTCGTCTATGCTAGACATGTGAGATATATTTTTGGATGCGGTATATACATTATAGGGCGCTACTTACCAGAGAGGGTTTTGAGATAGTTCAGGTTGCCACAGGCAGTACCAGTTGGTGATGCCATTTTTGGGAGGACTAAACAGGAGGTTTTTGATTGGGGGCCGAAGGTTGTGGTTGACACGGCTTTGGCAGAGAGAGATGGGCTACAACCAGTTGTATGGCAGTGGGGATAGGGTCCTGTAGATCCAAGGACACTACCAGACTATGATGCATACTAGGTGACAGTGAGACTGACACGGATGATGCGGGTTAGTGAGATGGGGGAGATAGGGATGGAGAGACCTGTCAGGAGGAGGCGACGACAGGCTCCACCAACGCAGGCTGTTGTACCAACAACACTAGGGATACAGATGCAGGGGTAGGTGCCAGGACAACCTCAGATACTTGCACGGCCTTAGGAGCAGATATTGGTGGGTGATGATGTGGGGATTCAGCAGCTGTGGCGGAGGATCAGAGAGGAGAGGAGATGGAATCAGTGGGCACAAAAGAGATTGAGGAGGGTGGAGATAGAGAGACACCAGGCAGTGATTGGTTTGCAACATGCTAGAGCTCAAGCACAGACATACCAGGCTCAGTTACAGTTGAGAGTGCAGGCTTCAGATGGACAGGATGATGGTGCACTTGCTAGGGTGATAGGGGAGAGAGATGCATTGAGACAGAGTGAGCAGATGATGAGGATAGAGCGAGATACAACTGTATAGCAGGTGTAGGCGATGAGAGACGAGAGAGATGGTCTGCGGGCAGAGAGGGATACGACTGTGCAACAGCTATAAGGGATGACTAGTGAGCGGGATAGAGCAGTGACTGCATTGGGTACTAATGGGGCTACATTGTACTTGGCTACACAGTTGACACAAGTATAGGCAGAGCTGCGGAGAGTACAGGGTGAGGTAGAGTACTATAGATGCTTATACTATTGGGTCGTGCCAGCAGAACAGAGGCAACCTAGCTTCAGGAGCAGGTCAGGGGCTTTAGGTTCACAGAGGTCAGGTGGATCTCAATCAGTAGCCTCAGTGATGGGGCCACTGAGAGATAGGGGACCAGGTGTAGGACTCAGTGTTGGTGGTCAGGGCGAGGGAGCTGCCAGTAGTCACTAGGGCTACCTTGTTTTATGTTGTATCTGTTGCAAGTATGAAGGTGAACCAGTGTTGTCATTGATGTCAACATACTCATACTGCATTGACAAGAAGGATTAGATGAGCAGTGTGCTGAGGATATTGAGAAAATTAGCCTTAGTCAGGAACAGTGAAGAACAGTGATGAGAAGAAGGCAAATGTATTGTATAAGACGCAAACTGGAGGATGCGGATTAAAGGGTTTGTAGATATGAGTCTTGAGATGCTTCAGTTAAGATTTCAGAGGTCCGCATGAAGATCTGAAGGAGTTGTGGTTGTCGGTATGGAACCAGTTCCGGCTAGTGTTCAGAGGTGACAGAGGATCACAGAAAGGTCCGGTGAGGTCCGGAATTGTATAATCCTAATGTGCGGATTGGAAGGAGTGTTTGGGATGTCCTTGTGATGTGTCATCTCGAGTTGTGTATGATTTTGAGGTCCAGAAGTGTCTTTTGCATTGTGACAGTGGCGACAGACTGTGTTCTTGAAGTTTCGGATGAGGAAGAGAAGAGATTCCAGTAAGTAGAGAAAGTGCGGATGTACCTGGTCATTCAGGCAGGCTTGTGAAGGTTCTTGGAACATGATGAGGTTGTGTTGTTGGTCCGTATTGATGGTAGAGCCCGGAATTGAAGTTATTCTTCCGGATGAAGTTCTTGTTCCGACTAGCCGACCGGATGAGTTGTTCATCCTGCGAATGTTCTTGTGATGGCCGACTGGATGTGTTACTCATCTTGCAGATATTCTTATGGTTGATTGCCGACTAAGATGATTGTTCCTAAGTCGATGTCTTGTATAAATAAAGGTTTGTGAGTTCATTTAGTGGTATGGATTGTGTGAATGAGTGTGGTGTAGCGAAGAGTAGTGCAAAAGGCAGAGCAGGGGTTTTGGGCTTAAATGGAACTGATCCGGAGATAGTAGAGATGTCATTCTCCAGTTCAAGATTGTGATTATTATCACTTTGTAGACAGTGTGTCTCCTTGTAGGCAGTGGGCCTCTTTGTGAGCAGTGTGCTCGGGCAGTGAGCCCTAATTGGCAAGTGCCATTCTTTTTCTTATTCTTCTAACAGAGAATAATCCTTGGGTTAATCACCCCGTGGTTTTTCCCTTAACCGGGTTTTCCACGTCAAAATCTTGGTGTTTAATGTGTTGATGTTTATCTGCTCTTGTGTTTGTGCATTTTGCTTTCATGGATGATTAATTGATATACTGTTAACTAACAAAGAAGAATCAAGTATTTAAAGTAGAGCAGGTTTTTATACAACTGATTCACCCCCCCTTTTAGTTGTATGCCCTAGATCCAACAATTGGTATCAGAGCCAAGTTCCTCTGAAAGGAGCTTAACCACTTGAGGAGATCCAGGATGTCATCATACAAGAAGGATAGTCTGAAGTTCGATGGAACCAACTTCACTCTCTGGAAAGGTCGCATGAAATGTCACTTGGAATGTATGGGAAAAGCATACTTGGCCATGGTCTCAAAACCATATGTACCTCCACAAGGTGGTCCGACAACTCTGAATGAAATCACAGATGCTGAAAACAATCTGCGGACCAAGGAAGCTCTGCTAAGCGCATTAAACGACTCAGATCTCTCAAATGTTATCGACCTACCAACTGCATATGAGATCCTGACTAAATTGGAACTTCTGTATGAAGGAGATGAGTTTGTCAAAAGTGCAAGGTTGCAAAGTCTGAAAGGGAAATTTGAAAGATTGAAGATGAGAGATGATGAAAACATCACTACCTTTATGCCAAGAGTGAATGAGCTGGTATGTGGAATTAGAAATGCTGGTGGAACTCTGGATGAAAATGAGATTGTTTGCAAAATCCTCAGATCCCTTCCTGCTGCCTACAAAATCAAGGTTGCTGCCATTGATGAATTCAGAGCCCACACAACTGTCACAAGAGAACAATTGGCTGGCAAACTAGCTGCATTTGAAATGACCAAGTTTGGAGATGATCCTCCCAAGACTGAATCTGCTTTCAAAGCCAGTGCCTATGTGAAAGGCAAACAGAGATTTGATCCGGGTGAAAACTCTTCAAGGAAGATGTCATGGTATGATCAAGCAAGAAGAGACATGGAAGAAGAAGAAGCAGAAACAGCTCAACTTGAAGCCCTCATTGCAAAGAGACTGCCAAGAGGATCCGGTAAGTATGAAGGAAAACTACCCTTTAAGTGCTTTAACTGCAATAAGATTGGTCATTTTGCTTCAAGATGTCCAGAAAGATTTGCAAGGACTAATACTAACAGACAAAGGTTTCAAAAGAACTGCTATTATGTTCATGAAGAAGATGACAATGAAGGAGTAACAGATGATGAATAAGAACTAGGAAGCAAATCCAGAAATGAATGGGTGTTTATTGCCATCAAGGAAGAAGATTCAATACTCTCTGAATCTGTCAATCACAAGGTTGTGGAAAAAGTTTTGGCTGCTCAAGTGGAAGAAAAGAATGATTGGGTTATTGATAGTGGATGTTCTCATCATATGACTGGTGACAAGGATAAGTTCTTGGATTTGGAAAGGTATGAAGGAGGAATGGTAAAATTTGGTGACAATTCTGCTGGCAGAATCAGAGGTAGGGGAACTATTTCCTTTGATGGAAAGAGCAAAATAGGTAATGTACTATATGTTGAAGGATTGAAGCACAATCTTCTCAGTGTTGGTCAGTTAGTAGACAAAGGCTATGATCTCCGGTTCAAGAATGGAAAATGCAGAATCTTTACAAGTTTTGGAACTGAAATTGCATCCGGTACTCAGACAAAAGGTAATATCTTTCATCTGGTTGGTTCAAATAAAAGTTGTCTGTTTGTTCAAATTGATCAGAGTTGGTTATGGCATAGAAGAATGTGTCATGTAAATTTTGATAACATCATCAAGATAAGCAATACTCAGGCTGTAAGAGATCTTCCAAAATTGATGAAACCTACAAATAGTTTGTGCAAAGAATGTCAGCTAGGTAAACAGAGCAGAGTCTCTTTCAAAAGTAAAGATCAGTCCTCTACCAGATTGTTGGAACTAGTACATACTGATCTCTGTGGTCCGACAAGAATCAAGAGTCTACAAGGTGATAGATATTTCATGTTGCTAATTGATGACCATTCTCGGATGATGTGGGTTACCTTCCTAAAGGAGAAATCAGAAGCCCTTGAGAAGTTCAAAATCTTCAAAGCTATGGTAGAGAATCAAACCGGATTGAAGTTGAAGTGTCTAAGGTCTGATAGAGGTGGTGAATTTACATCTGGTGAGTTCATTGACTTTTGTGAGAAGCAGGGTATAAGAAGACAGTTGTCTGCTCCTAGGACTCCACAGCAGAATGGAGTAGTTGAGAGAAAGAACCGGACCATCCAGGAAGCTGCCAGGACAATGATGTTGGAAGCAAATGTTCCTCAAATGTTTTGGAAAGAAGCTATCAGCACTGCAGTCTACACTCTCAATCGAGTTCAAATCAGAAACAACACCGGTAAAACCCCTTATGAACTCTGGTTTGGCATCACTCCTACTGTGAAATATTTTAGAGTATTTGGTAGCAAGTGTTATATTAAAAGAGATGAGGATCTAGGAAAGTTTGATGCTAGAAGTGATGAAGGAATTTTCTTGGGTTACTCCACTCAAAGCAAAGCATACCGGTGTTACAATAAGAGATTGAGGAAGATGATAGAAAGCACTAATGTGAAAGTTGATGAAGGAATTGAGAAGCCCTCAAGGTTTTATGAGTTTGATGAGGATGACCAAGACGGTGTTCAAGTTCAAGGAGCTCAATCCTCTCTGGTAAGTCATAACAGCCTGATCCGGTAAATCAGGAAGAAGAGATAGGTCTGAATGAGCCTGATCAAGAAGCAGCAGTACAGAATGCTCCCAAAATTCCAAAGTATGTAATACAGAACCACTCTGAAGATCAGATCATAGGTGACAAAAACAAAGGTGTGCAAACTAGAAGGAATGTTGCTCAAAATCAGGATGAATGTTGTCTGATTTCAAAGATTGAACCCAAAACAATAAATGAAGCTTGCAATGATGAAAACTAGACCAAAGAAATGGAAGATGAATTGATGCAAATTGAGAGAAATCATACTTGGGATCTTGTTCCCAGACCTAGAGACATGAATGTGATTGGAACCAAATGGGTTTT
Organism: Cunninghamia lanceolata; assembly: GCA_027924645.1. Taxonomy (NCBI): domain Eukaryota; kingdom Viridiplantae; phylum Streptophyta; class Pinopsida; order Cupressales; family Cupressaceae; genus Cunninghamia; species Cunninghamia lanceolata. The sequence continues at coordinate 71,439 of BSBN01001629.1, read as the reverse complement.
CCGGAACAAACTGAATGAAGCTGGTGAAGTAATCAGAAACAAAGCTAGATTGGTCCGCAAAGGCTACTCTCAAATAGAAAGAATTGATTTTGAAGAAACCTTTGCTCCGGTGGCAAGAATTGAAGCAGTCAGATTATTCCTTGCATTTCCTTCTTTTAAAGACTTTAAGGTATATCAGATAGATGTCAAGTTTGCCTTCCTAAATGGTGATCTGGAAGAAGAAGTTTACATTGAACAACCGGATGGATTTCAATTGTCTGATAATGAAGATATGGTCTGCAAATTGAAGAAAGCATTGTATGGATTAAAGCAAGCCCCAAGAGCATGGTATGAAAGGTTGGATAAGCATCTTGTGCAGATTGGATTCAACAAAAGTACTGCTGACAGCAACTTATATTTCAAAATTGATCATGAAAACATTTTGATTATTGAAGTGTTTGTGGATGATATCATTTTTGGAGGAAGAGATAGTATGTGCAAAACTTTTGCAAATCAGATGAAAAGTGAGTTTGAAATGTCTATGCTTGGTGAAATGAATTTCTTCTTGGGTCTGCAAATTACTCAAACAAAGAAAGGGATCTTTATTTCTCAAACCAAATATGTGAAAGAATTGTTGTGAAAATTTGGTATGGAAGATTCAAAGCCAATGAACAGTCCCATGGCAACCGGATGTAAGTTGAGCAAAGATGATGACTCCCCAAAGGCAGATCAGACAAAGTATAGATCAATGATTGGTGGATTGTTGTATCTCACTCAGACTAGACCAGATATAATGCAGGCTGTTGGTCTTGTGGCAAGATTCCAGGCTGATCCTAGAGAATCTCATGTTATGGCAATCAAAAGAATTTTTAGGTACTTGAAAGGAATAGTTGAGTATGGTCTATGGTACCCTAGAGATCCAGATTTCTCTATTCATGCTTACACAGATGCAGATTGGGCAGGAGATGTGGATGATCGGAAGAGCACCAGTGGTGGAGCATTCTTTCTGGGGAAGAGATTGGTTTCTTGGCTAAGCAAGAAACAAGATGCAATATCTCTGTCTACAACTAAAGCAGAATACATTGCAGCAGTAGGCAGTTGCACTCAAATCTTATGGATGAAGCAGATGCTAAGAGACATTAAAGTTGAATATGTGGAGCCTATCACAATTTTCTGTGATAATTCAAGTGCAATTAATATTTCTAAGAATCCGATATTGCACTCTAAGACTAAGCACATATCTATCAAGTTTCACTTTTTGAGAGAACAAGTGAAAAAGGAAGAAGTCAGGTTGGAATATGTACCCTCCAAGGATCAGATTGCAGATATCTTTACTAAACCTCTTCCCAAGGACTCTTCTGAATATCTCCGGGAGAAGTTAGGGGTCATGGCCCCTCCGGTAATGAACTAAGATGCACTGATGTGCATCAGTCCGGTGGATATCACAGTCATATCTTGTGATCCGGATTGATGATGGGGAGCGGCTACTAAGGGGGAGCAGCTGGTATGATTCTGATGTGTTAGAATTGCAAGTATGAGCCCTTTGCCATTGATGTCAAAGGGGGAGAGAAGACATGTGAAAAACAAGTGGCTGTTGATCAAGGGGGGAGCAGTAAATGAGGAGAAGACATGTTGCTGATAGGGGGAGCTGTGATAGAAAGGAGAAGTTCTTGTCTTGATGGTTTTTCACATCATATGTTGCCATCAATGACAAAGGGGGAGATTGTTGCAAGTATGAAGGTGAACCAGTGTTGTCATTGATGTCAACATACTCATACTGCATTGACAAGAAGGATTGGATGAGCAGTGTGTTGAGGATATTGAGAAAATTAGCCTCAGTCAGGAACAGTGAAGAACAGTGATGAGAAGAAGGCAAATGTATTGTATAGGACGCGAACCGGAGGATGCGGATTAAAGGGTTTGTAGATATGAGTCTTGAGATGCTTCAGTTAAGATTTCAGAGGTCCGCATGAAGATCTGAAGGAGTTGTGGCTGTTGGTATGGAACCGGTTCCGGCAAGTGTTCAGAGGTGACAGAGGATCACAGAAAGGTCCGGTGAGGTCCGGAATTGTATAATCCTAATCTGCGGATTGGAAGGAGTGTTTGGGATGTCCTTGTGATGTGTCATCTCGAGTTGTGTATGATTTTGAGTTCTGGAAGTGTCTTTTGCATTGTGACAGTGGCGACAGACTGTGTTCTTGAAGTTCCGGATGAGGAAGAGAAGAGATTCTAGTAAGTAGAGAAAGTGCGGATGTACCTGGTCATTTAGACAGGCTTGTGAAGGTTCTTGGAACATGATGAGGTTGTGTTGTTGGTCCACATTGATGGTAGAGCCCGGAATTGAAGTTATTCTTCCGGATGAAGTTCTTGTTTTGACTAGCTGACCAGATGAGTTGTTCATCCTGCGAATGTTCTTGTGATGGCCGACCGGATGTGTTACTCATCTTGCGGAGATTCTTATGGTTGATTGCCGACTAAGATGATTGTTCCTAAGTCGATGTCTTGTATAAATAAAGGTTTGTGAGTTCATTTAGTGGTATGGATTGTGTGAATGAGTGTGGTGTAGCGAAGAGTAGTGCGAAAGGTAGAGCAGGGGTTTTGGGCTTAAATGGAACTGATCCAGACATAGTAGAGATGTCATTCTCCAGTTCAAGATTGTGATTATTATCACTTTGTAGACAGTGTGTCTCCTTGTAGGCAGTGGGCCTCTTTGTGAGCAGTGTGCTCGGGCAGTGAGCCCTAATTGGCAAGTGCCATTCTTTTTCTTATTCTTCTAACAGAGAATAATCCTTGGGTTAATCACCCCATGGTTTTTCCCTTAACCGGGTTTTCCACGTCAAAATCTTGGTGCTCAATGTGTTGATGTTTATATGCTCTTGTGTTTGTGCATTATGCTTTCATGGATGATTAATTGATATACTGTTAACTAACAAAGAAGAATCAAGTATTTAAAGTAGAGCAAGTTTTTATACAACTAATTCACCCCCCCCTCTCAGTTGTATGCCCTAGATCCAACAGTATCATGATGAGGCCTAGAGCCGATTGTACATATATTCTTTATGGCTCAGTTTGTATATGTAGACACTTGTATATATATATGATGGAGTATTGCTTATCTACATGATGATGTAATGGATGCACTTTTGGTATTATGATGGTTATGCATGTTATATTTGTTTTTCATGGATTATGTATGGATGTTTATGCAAATGATATGAATGGAAATGTATGATAATGCAAATACGTAAATGGTAATAAGATGATATATGATGGACTTAGGTATGTCTAACACACTTGTTTTATAGGGTACGAAATGTGGATGAAGGACAATGGAAATGATTGATCTTGGTTGAGGACTATATAGGCAAAATAATAGGATGAATAGATGGGATGATGGGCAACTTTTTAAGTAATTGCTCAAAATGAAAAGAAATGCAATCCTTATGTTTGATATAGCATGTGGATGTTATGCACCAGGGTATAGAAGACCAAGGTGTCGAGATATCCAATGCACAACTAGCATGTTACAATCTTGTCTGAACACATGAGGTCAAGATGTTGATCCAACATGCACAAGATATGAATAACAGCTAGTGTTTCAAGATGGACTTTGACGCTACAAGCAATGGTTTGAGCTTATCTCCACTACACATAGTGACAGCTTGCTGGTTATATTTATGGAGCTAGTCTTGACATAGAATAGTCTCAAATGCATAAGAGACTGTTTAGCTTCTCAGATGCTAGAGATATTGATATGTAAGATGCTAATCTCAACACTTACAAGATACCAATACGCTTAGGAAGAGAATTAGATCATCTCGCAAACACGGCACACGAAAGCAATATGCCTTACTTCATCGCAACATACCAAGATATTATATATCAAGGCAGTCTTGATTAGGCATAGAAAAGGGACAAAAGATAAATCAAAAGATAAAACAAAAGATATTGTCATCATGTTCTCTTGCCAAATTTAGGTGCTCTTAGATGGATTTAAGCTGGCGCCTTGTTGAGAGGAAAGCTACATCCTGTTGAAGGCTAAAGATGTTGATAAACAACTATAGCAAATGTTGGCTAAAGGCATGTGGATAGATAGCTTCTGGCTCATTCTTGATTGGTTAAAGTGCTTGAGCTTTCAGTATACACATAGTTTGCTTCCTACTTGAGCTAATCAAGGAGAAGAAGATGGAGGATGAAAAATGATGAAGAATATGGGGTGGATCATCTGTGCTTCCTTCGTAGTCCAGACAGCCTACATACCTTGTATCCACAGGATCAAAGCACATTTATGATGAAGATGAGACATGATGAATATGTAGTTCTGGGTTTTATTGATGATATGGGTGATGAAAGATAGATTGAATGTGAGATGAAAGATGAAAGGATGATTAGAAGAAGATGACAGATGAATGATGAAAGAAGGGGCTATCGTCTTAGCCTGAATCAGAATGCTTCCTTCGCATCTCAGATTGCCTACATACCCTATATACACGGGATCAAGGCTTTAACGATAGAGCTATGATGTAGTTCTTGCTTATTACGCTGGATGGGTGATGTTGAAAGTTTGACGTGAGTGCTTGAATGTTTGCATTGGCGATGTCTTGCAATTTTTGGATGAGCGCGAATTGATTGCAAAGATATGAATCCTGGTTGCAAAATGTTTTTCCACATTTGTTGTTGGATGAATGCTATGGTTGAAGTTGAAAGTTTGCTATGTTGTGAGCTAAAGTGTTTGATGTGTTATGGGCTAGAGATAGCAGTATCCACTTCCAAAGAAGACTCAACAAATGCCCCTAGTGTGGGATGAGGTTTATTATGAAGAAACGATGATAAGGATGGCTTGCAGTCAAGATGCTAAGGTGCCAAAAGAGAGAGTTATCGCAACAATGTCTCAAGTATGATAGCTAGCATTGACAGAGGTGAATATGGAAAAGCTATTTATTGCAATGATATGTGGATTATGATATGGACTATGTGGGATAGGATGGCGAAATATGATAAGAAGAGTGATGATCAAACAAACGAAGCAGACGATGGAAACTGGTCACTACACATAGCGCCTGTTTGCCAGGTTTTCACTATGTTACTTATCCAAGGCGCCTGTTTACTAGGTTTTCACTAGAGGATGGATTATTTATCTTAGACTATTATTTTTTTTTATCCAAAGCGCCACAAAGTGGTTTTCACTATTGGATGGATTTTTTTTTGGGATAGCTGAGATTCAAGGATAAAACGTCTTGAGATGATCTCTGTTGACTGGTTCATCCAAGGGAATGCCTTCAGGTGTTGAAAGAGTATATGCACCTAATCCATAAACTGTTGTGATGATGAAAGGACCAAGCCAATTTGGTTGAAACTTGCCTTGTTTCTCACGGTGTTGTTGATTCTTTTGATTCTCTTTAAGGACAAGATCTCCAACTTGAAATCAGCGTTCTCTGATTTTTTTGTTGTAGCTGCAGCGTAGACAGTTTTGATAGACTTGGAGATGGTTGAGTGTTGTAAGACACCGTTCGTCTAGAAGCTCAAGACCATGGAGTCTGGATACTCAATATTCTTCCTTTGAGATGGTATGTTGTAAGGATACTTGCAGTAAGGGGATCTCAACCTCAATGGGTAAAATAGCTTCAGTGCCATACACAAAAGCATAAGGTGTGGCTCTAGTGGGAGTTCTGATACTTTTTCTATATGCCCATAATGCAGGATGGAGTTGTAGGTGCCAATCTCGACCAGCTTCATTGACCAACTTTTTTGAGGATTTTGATGATTATTTTATTAGAAGCTTCAGCTTGGCCATTGCTCTGAGGATAGTAAGGGGTAGATAATCTATGTTAGATATGGAACTTGTTACAAAGATCTCTAACCTCTTGATTCTTGAAGGGACGACCATTATCTGTGACAATAGCTTTAGGAACTCCATAACGAAAAATGATATAGTGTAGAATAAACTTAGATATTTGCTTGCCTATGATATAAGTTATTGGTATGGCTTCCACCCACTTTGTGAAATATTCAGTGGCGGTGATAATGAACTTATGACCATTTGATGAAGTGGGATGGATTTTACCTATGAGATCAAGTCCCCACTGCGAAAAGGGCCATGGAGTAATGATAGGCTGAAGTTCATGTGCTGGTGCATGTATTAAATATCCATGTTTTTGACATTGTAGACATCTCTTTGCAAATTGTTGTGCATCTTTTTCCATGGTTGGCCAATAGTATCCTGCTCATAGAAGTTTCTTAACAAGGCCAGGGCCAGCAGAATGCGAGCCACAAACACCTTCATGTACATCTCGTAAGGCCACTTTTGCTTCCTTAGAATCAAGACACCTAAGAAGGATACCATTAAGACTCCGGTGATAAAGGGTGTCTCCCAAAATAGTGTAACGGGAGGCTCGACGGATAAAGGTTTTGCGTTGGTTGTTAGATAGTTGAAGTGGAAAGGTTTGGTTACGGAGATACTCATATAAATCCTCGTACCACGGCGAATTGGGACCAACAATGTCACATATAAGCTTAGACTATGGAACTTCAAATGCTAGAATCAAAAGCTATTCAACCAAAAACTCACATTTATGTGTATTAGATGGCATGTCTAGAAGACACCCAATCATAGCCATGGCATCTGCTGCTCTGTTATGTAGTCTTGGGATTTGTTCAAAAGTGATATTGTCAAAATACTTTTTAAAATCATCCACCATTAGCTTGTATGGAAGAAGTTTTTCATCTTTTATTTGATATTCATCTAAGACCTATTTAATAACTAGCTGAGAATCACCAAAGACTTGTAACTGTTTGATAGCCCATTGTACTGCCATGCGCAATCCTGTAATTAAAGCTTCATACTCTGCTATGTTATTGGTACATGGAAATGCAATTCTGTATGATTTGGGTATACAATCTCCTTGAGGAGTAACAAATAAGATGCCTGCTCTTGATCCATGTTGTGTATATGATCCATCAAAATATAGCTACCACCATGTTGGAGAAGTTAAATTGAACAATTCTTCATCAGGGAATTCTAGATATATTAGTTGAATATCTGTGATGGGTGCTGCAGTTAATTGATCAGCGATGACTTGTCCTTTGATGGCTTTTTGATCCACATATTGTATGACAAATTCACTTAAGATCACGACCCATTTTGCTAATCTTCCCGTGAGAATTTCTTTAGAGAGAAGATATTTGAGTGGATCAACATTAGATATGAGCTTGGTTGTTTGGTTGAGCATATAGTGTCGTAACTTTTGGGAAGCAAACACTAATGCTAAACATGGTTTTTCCATAGATGAATAATTGAGTTCATATCCCACAAGAGTTCTGCTGATATAGTATATGGCTTGTTCTTTCCCTGAATCATCATATTGAGCTAAAGGGCACCCAATGTTGTTGTTGTTGATGATATGTAGAGCAATAAAGGGCGGTCAAGCACAAGAGGCACTAACACAGGAGGTGTTGCCAGATATTCCTTTATTTTATCAAAATCTTGTTGACACCTTTCATCCCACTTAAAAAGTTCACCCTTACGAAGAAGATGTTGAAAAGGATGACATTTATCTGCTAGTTGTGATATAAATTTGCGGATGGACTGTAACCTTGTAAACTACGGAGTTGCTTGAGACTTGTTAGCGGAGGCATTTCCATGATAGCTTTTACCTTAGCTGGGTCCACTTCTATCCCTCATCGAGACACAATGTATCCCAACAGTTTTTCAGATGTTACACCAAATACACACTTCTTTGGGTTCATTCTGACTTGATACTTTTCTAATCGATCAAAGATTTGTGCTAATACCTATAGATGTCCTTCTCTTGTCTTAGATTTTCCCAGGATGTCATCAACATAGTCCTCCATGATAGTATGAAAAAGGTCATGAAAAATAACTGTCATGGCTCGTTGATAAGTAGCTCCAGCATTCTTCAGACCAAAAGGCATTACAACCCAACAGTATGTGCCTCATGGACAAATGAAGGATGTCTTGATCTTCCTCTGCTATTCTGATTTGATTATACCCTAAAACTCTGTCCATCAAAAATAACATTTCATGTCCGGCTGTAAGATCTACAATATTGTCTATGCTTGGTAGTGGAAAGTCATCCTTAGGACATGCTTTATTAAGATCTCTAAAGTCTGTACAACAGTGAACTCGTCCATCAGGTTTTGCTACAGGTACCAAATTTGAAACCCATTCTGGATAATCAATAGGCTTTATGAACTTTGCTTCTAATAGTTTCTGAATCTCTGCCTTGACCAATAAAGCTACCTGTGGATGCATTTTGTGCAATTTTTGTTTGACAGGTTTTGCATTAGGAGACACTACTAGATGATGTACCACAAGTGATGGATCTAGACTTGGCATGTCAGCATAAGTCCATGAAAAATTTATAGCTCTTTTCATAAAAAATGCTGTTAAGTTTCTTCTTTCTTGCTCTAGTAGTGATGCTGCCAAAAAAGTGATCTTTGGATTCTGTTTTGTACCCAAGTTCATGTCTTGTGATTGTTCAACTAGCACTGTTGATTTCTCATGATAATTAGTGGCAATAGGAAGATCAAATCCCCCATCCTCAGGTGCCTTGGAGATGTTTTCACCTTCGGATATGTCCTTTATTTTTACTTTTTCACAGTCAAGAGGCGCCTTTCGGTTTTCACCTAATGACCTATTTTGTTTGATTTTGTTTATTTCACTTTTGCGACTGAAGGATTTGATACTTCCGCCAAAATATGCTAGTTTAGGTAGGTCCATCATGAAACCTGCTTTGTGATCACCCAATGGAATACCTTGTTGTAAGCCCATAAATTTTGTAATAGCTTCATCATTTTCAAATGTATATAACATCGGTGCCCCCTGTTGGTCCCAATCAACGAGGTCAGGATATACAAGTGAAAGGGTAATGGAGGAATGGTTGTAGCTAGAGGAGGCTGCGGATATCATGAAGATGTAGTGTTCTTGGAAAAGGTCGGTAATATGAAGGGGGGAGTCATCGATAGTATCCAAATTAGAAGTCTCTCTTGCTAAGGAAGGTCCAACGTCAATATCGGAAATACACTTAATGTCTTTGAGTCACGGTACCTCCAGCTGATAACCAAGCCTTGCTTATTAAACTTCTTAGACACAATAATGGGTTCAATAGGTTCTTGTTCCTGTGATCCCAATCCACCATGTCCTTTATAGCCCATGTTCTTTATGATGTGGAACCCATTGTTGTATCTTTCTACTTCCAGTTGGAGTTGGTCATTTTCATCAAAGAATATCCAAGAGTCTATATCATCAATGTCTTTATCAAAATCAAAAGGTGGAAGGATGGATAAATAGACTCAATAGGATAGGTGTATGGGTGAAATGGCTAAGGATGGTAGGATGGAAAGATAGGATAAAAATGATAGGTTGGTATGATAGGATGGATAGTTTGGATGAGACAAGGTGCCCCCAAGTGTAAGTGACATAGAAGATCAACCTACACATGACACCTGTTTGCTAGGTTTTCATCATGGTACTTATCCAAGGCACCTGTTTACCAGGTTTTCACCATTGGATGAAGGGTTCCCACCGGGTGTGCCAAAATGTGATAGGTAAAAAATTAGGTTAATAAGATCAAGCATAGCCATGAAAACCTAACCCTACCATCATCAAAGAATCTAATCCAAATGAAACAAAAAGCATGCAATTCAAGCACAATATCACCTAGATTGTGTGATTCCTTGTTTATGATGTGGATTGCTTCTTCAACAATAACCAATTATGAAGATAAAAGCTTCCATGATGGATAAATGATAATGATGATAAGCTCAATGGATGCTATGAATACTCAAATGCTCAATATGCTCAGGATGATAATGTAGACGCTATATGAATGCTGGATACATAGTATGGAATGATAGGGTGTTTATATAGAACTCAACCAAAACCAATCAATGGTGGAGATTCGGTGGCTATGTGAATGGCTAAGATTGAAGGATAGACATAGGTGAATGTGAAGATGACAAGTGGAGAGAAGATAGGGCTTATGTGTGCTTGTGTACATAAAAAAGTACTACATATGAAAGATATTAAATAAAAGGATGTAGCACCACTTATCTTTTTAAATGAAAGAGGCACACATGTCGGCTCATGAGATAAATGATAAGATAAATTAATTAAATAAATAAAATTTATTTAATTAATTAGAAAGTGGGTTTATGAAATGAATCTTTAATTAAATAAATAAGATTTATTTAATTAAAAATAGATAGAATGAAGATAATTAAATAATTGAAGATTGTTTAATTATAGCTTAGAAGAAATGGCTAATGAATTAATTAAATAAATATAAATTTATTTAATTAATAGAAGAAATAGATGTGTTAGGGATATTGCTTAAGTGTGTTAGACAAATGCAGATGATGTGTAATGTGATGTTTGAATGCTAATGATAATGAGTCAATTTTGGGTGTCTACACCTTACACTCCTCAGCAGAATGGTGTGGCCGAGAGAAAGAATAGGACTTTACGGGAGATGGCAAATTACATGATTCAGTCTAGGTCTATGGATCTCTCTCTTTTTGGTTGAAGCAGTCAATTGTGCCAACTATATTCAAAATCGTATGCCTCACAAGGCATTGCAGCATATGACTCCCAAGGAGGCTTGGTCCCATGTCAAGCCTAATGTATCCTTCTTCAGAGTATTTGGTAGTGAGGCTTGGGCATTCATTCCGAATGGTCAACATAAGGCTATGGACAAAAGGAGTCAACCTTTGATTTTTGTTGGCTATTGTGAGGATGTGAAGGCTTACATGTTGTTTGATCCTGTCACTCGAGATGTTTACTTTCATAGAGATGTCCATTTTGATGAGTCCTTCATACAAGTGGATTCCTCCTCCACTTCTTCCTCACTACATACTCCACGTACTTCATCGTCACTTGAGGATATTTTGCTTCTTCAAGATGATATTTATGAAGGTCCTACTCCACCACCTCCTCCAACACTAATTTTTCCCCCATGTGCCTGCACTACTCTTGAGGAGGCTGGTCCTCTTGTTGGTGATCCCACAGATACTCGCCGCACTCGGTCACAGACAACAAGTGTCAGTCTTTTGAGTCATGCCATTTCCACGGATCCTCAAAAGTTTTCAGATGCCACAGGTATTCCAGAATGGGACAGTGCAATGGTTGAGGAGTATTCTTCTTTAATGAAGAATCATACTTGGGATCTTGTTCCTCTTCCTAAGGGAAGAAAATTGGTTCGGTGCAAGTGGGTGTACCACACCAAATATGTAGCTGATGGTTCTATAGATAAGTACAAGGCTCATCTTGTTTCTAAGGGGTTTTCTCAGGTTGAGGGTATTGACTACTCCAAGACCTTTGCTCCTATCGCCAAGATGGATTCCATTCGTCTTGTACTTTCTCTTGCTACATCTCAAGGATGGTCAGTGTATCAGATGGATGTGATGAGTGCCTTCTTACACAGTGATCTTCATGAGGAGATCTACATGGAGCAGCCTCCAAGTTTTGTGCAGGACTCTTCACTTGTTTGCAGGCTTTGTCGTTCATTATATGGTCTCAAACAAGCCCCTAGGGCTTGGTATTAGAAGATGGATATTTTCCTGCTTGCCTCCGGTTTCACACGATGCCATTCTGACCCTATAGTTTACACTTAGAGACGTGGAGATGATCTTTTAATCCTTGTGCTTTATGTGGATGATTTGATTCTCACAGGCAATTCTACCTCCATGATCTAGAGTATTCAGCAAGCATTGATGGAGCACTTTGATATGATAGATCTTGGTCTTCTGCACTACTTCCTTGGTGTTCAGGTTTGTCAGACTACTAAGGGGATCTTCATTTTTCAGCAGAAGTATGCTCTTGATTTGCTTCAGAGATTTGGTATGGTTGATTACAAGCCTGCCCCTACACCATTTCAGTCAGCTGTTGTACTGTCTACCAGTTACACTACTCCCACAGTAGATGCTACATTGTATTAGCAGTTGGTTGGCAGTCTTTTGTACTTGACACATAGTCATCCTGATATTTCCTTTGCGGTTGGACTTGTCTCCCGGTTCTCTTAGGAGCCACATGAGAGTCATTAGAAGGCAGCCAAACGTATCTTGAGGTATATTCAGGGTACATCACACTTTGGCATTCATTACACATCAGGAGCTTCTTTGATTATGGGCTTCATTGACTCTGATTGGGCTGGTGATGTTAATGATCAGAAGTCCACTTCTAGCTTTGTTTTCTGCCTTGATTCTAGCCCAATTGCATGGTCTTGCAAGAAGCAGACATCTATTGCATTATCATCGACAAAGGCTGAGTATCGAGGTGCAGTTTTGGCTAGCCAGGAGGTTCTTTGGCTTCGACAGTTGATGACTGAGTTTGGATTTCCTCCAGCTCATCCCACTACCCTTTGGTGTGATAATTAGAGTGCCATTCACATTTCTCACAACCCCGTGGAGCATCAACATACTAAGCACATCGAGATCCACATGCACTTCATCAAGAAGCTCATCCAAGATGGCATTCTCAGCTTGGAGTACTTGCCTACTGAGGAGCAGGTTGTGGACATCTTCATTAAACCTTTAGCATTGCCTCGTTATCTTCAGTTGCGATCAATGCTTGGGGTGAAGGAAGTTGTCCTTGGGGGGTCTTCTTGAGTCCTCCTTCCTTCACTTTTTCATGCTTTTTCTTTGCATGTTTTTCTCTCTTTTGGAGAGGAGTTTTTTCCCATGAGGTTTTCTCCTTTTCTTCGCTTGCGAGAGATTGTTTGTACATGGGTACCTAACATGGCCTTGTTGCTGGGACCCATCTTTGCATTTGTTTGTTCCTCCCTAAGTTGCACTTAAGGGGGGTGTTGGTGTGAACAGAGTTATTACCTATCTAGTTTAACCTTTGTTGTGTGAATAATTCATATTATTTAACTATTTATTAGTTAAATAATACTCACACACATGTTCACATGTTAAGTTGACTTAGGAAGCATTCTAGTTGTTTTCTAGAAGTTTCTAGTTTGTCTAGTTGTTGATAGTTGTCATCTTATCCTATAGTTGTCACATGACATAGGATTAAGACACTTGTCACATGACTACATCATCTTATATTTCACCTTGGTCTTTATAACCAAGGCCTCATTGTACATTATTGTAATCCATTATTGCTGTATCATGGCAATATATCATTCTTTATGCTTGTCTCTCTTGTGTGGAAGGTTATTTGGTTTTACATATTTGATCCTGGTGGTTGATTGCTCCAACAAGAATCACATCATGGAGAGAAGTATGTTACATCCCTTTGCCATTGATGTCAAAGTGGGCGAGATAGAGAAAGGGGGAGAATTATGTTGCCATCAATGACAAAGGGGGAGATTGTTGCAAATGTTGTCATTGATGTCAAGAAGGAATTCATTGTCCAAAATTGTTATCATTGACATCAAAGGCATATGGGAGATTGTTGAAGTAATGCCACATTGTTATCAGTGATGTCAAGAAGGAAATTGCATGAGGATGCAATTGTCATTGATGTCAGAGGAGTGAAATACAAGGATCCACCATTAGAGTAGTATCAGAGCATGTTGTCTGAAGATCAAAGGTTTGTAATAAGAAGATAATCATTATTGTGAAAGAAAAACACTGGAGTGTTATTGAAATATTGAAGTTGCATAATGCAAAGAGGTGGTTGAGTAAAAGCAAAGTATTTTATATAAGCTATATCAGAAGATTGCAGGATAAAGAAAGGTGGTCACACTTGAACTCGTAGTGTGTAAAGGAAATCCCAGACTTGAGGTTTCAACTGCCAGTCAAAGAAGGGCAAATAAAGCCACATAAAGCAATAGAATAATTTGTCAAAGAAGGGAAAATAAAACCATATAAAGCAATAGAATCATTTTTTGTAATGGAGGAGTTTTCCTGCAGGCCTAACATCTTCACCTAGAATATTATGTTGGACATTCCTATGAATGAACGAATGATTGAGATAGCTTGGGCTCTCTACCATAGGATGCTGACAACAGATTGCTCACCAGACACAATGACTCTTAACATTTGATGAGTGGCAGGTAGCACTCATCCAAACATACCTTTTTGCTCCCTTTTTCCCATATTCATGCACTACTTATCTTGCTAATTGTGTTGCAAATATGTGCCTAAGCGGTGTTGTCATTGATGTCAACATATCCTTGTTGCCATTGGTGTCAACTGTATACTATTTTTTTGCTACCTGTGTATAAGACTGGATTGTTGAGGATATTGAGAAAATTAATGAGGATCAATGTATGCGGACCATATGGCTAAGTAAAGGATTATCTGAAGAAGCTCTAGTTAAGTTTTAAAGGGTTCGCATGAAGATTTGAAGAAGCTATGGCCAGCTAAGTAGAACCAGTTTTGCAGTGTTCAGAAGAGATAGAGTGACAGGAAAGAGGTCCGGATTGTTCTGAATATGTCAAATGATGATCTGTGGATCTGGAGGCACGTTTGGGAAGTCAGTGTGTATCATCCATTCAAGTGGTTTGTGGTTTGGAGGTCCATGAGCAATCTTTCTAAAGTGAGTCATGGCAGACAATGTTCTTGAGGTTCCGGAGGAAGATGTAAGTAATTTTGATGATTTGGAGGAGTGCAAATATTTTTGTTGAATTCAATGTGCTTGTGGAAGTCTCTGGATTGTGTGACTGCTATGTTGGAGGTCTGCATTGAAGTTTGAGCTTGTCAATGAAGATTTCCTTCTTGGTGTTGTTATTCTTCTTAGTCTTGGCCGACCAGATGATTGAAGCGTGTTGCAGATGATCTAAGAACAATTCTATGAAGCAAGGCGTGTTGATCAAGGAAGATTTGAGTCCCAGTTATGTTTGGACGACAACTTAGTGATTCGTATTAAGTTAGATGTTTGTAGTGCCGACCTTGATGTTCATTCCAAGGTTGATGAAGCATATAAATACTTGTTGATGAGTTGTGAAAAATCATCCTTGTGCGAAAACAATATAATCTAAAGAAAGATCAAAAGGCAGAGCAGAGCAGAGGAGAAGTAGAACAACAAGAGTTATTTTGATGAAGAGTTAGAGAAGAAGTATTTGGGGTAGAGTAGAAGTTTTGTGAGCAGTCAATGAAACTGAACAGGCATGAAGTAGATGCTATTTCTCAGTTAATTCCTTCTGTACTAAAAATAAATTTTGTAGGCAGTGAGCCTCTCTTTTGAGCAGTGAGATCTGAGCAGTGCACCCGAAGGCACGTACCTTCTATTTTTCTAAAGTACTTTAAACATGGTACAAATCTTTGTGGGTTAACCCCCACCGTGTTTTTTCCCTTAACCGGGTTTCCATGTCAAAATCTTGGTGTCAAGTGTGTTGCTTATGTTTCTACTCATATGTTGTTCATCCATGCTTTAATGTGTACATCATTAATCTAATAGTGAGTTAATAAAGAAGGTTAAAAGTAGAAAAAGCTTATTTTTTGTGACAACTAATTCACCCCCTCCTCTCAGTTGTCTGGTCTAATTCCAACAATTGGTATCAGAGCTAGACCCTCTAAAAGAAGCTTGACTACTTGAGGAGATCCAGGATGTCAACCTACAAGAAGGATAGTCTGAGATTTGATGGAACAAATTATTCTGTTTGGAAGAGTTGCATGGAGTGCCATTTACAATGCATGGGTGATGCTTATTGGGTGATAACCAATGATGAGTATAAACCTCCGAAGAAAGGTCCTTCAACTCCAGATCAACTCAAAGATGCTGAAAATAACCTTCGAGCTAAAGAAGCCTTGTTGAGTGCCCTGACTGATTCAAAAATGACAAATGTCTTTGGACTAAAAACTGCTCATGAAATCTGGAAGAAGTTGGAGAATCTGTATGAAGGCGATGAATTTGTCAAATGTGCCAAGCTACAAAGTCTGAGAGGAAAATTTGAAAATCTGAGGATGAGTGAAGATGAAAACATCACAATCTACATGTAAAAGATAAATGAATTTGTGTGTGGTATTAGGTGTGCTGGTGGAACTTTGGAAGAATCAGAGATTGTAGCAAAAGTGCTCAGATCTTTACCTAATTCATTAAAACATAAGGTTTCTGCTATAGAGGAGATCAGGACTATCTTAGAAGTTACAAGAGATCATCTAGTTGGCAAAATTTCAGCTTTTGAATTAAGTGAGTTTGGTGATTCTCTTCCTAAGTCTGAATCTGCATTTAAGGCCAGTGTATATGGAAAACAAAGATATGATCCGGGTGAAAGATCTTCAACAAGATCAAACAGATTTGTGAAGGCAAGGAAGGATCTTGAAGATGATGAAATTGAGACTGCAGATCTTGAAGTTCTTATTGCCAAAAGAATGCCAAGAGTATCCGATAAGTATGAAGGAAAGTTGCCACTCAAATGTTTTGCTTGTAATAAGATTGGTCATTTTGCCTCAAGATGTCTGGAGAGGTTTTCAAAACCAAACCCTAACAGATATAAAGGTCAGAAGAAATGCTACTATGTCCAAGAAGATGGAGAAGGAGGAGTCACAGATGATGAATCTGATCATGGAGGTTCCACTAAAAATGATTGGGTGTTCATTGCTATCAAAGAAGAAGATCTGGTGTCTACTGAATCTGCTAGCTGTGAAAATGTGGATGTTCTCATCATATGACTGGTGATAAAAGTAAGTTTGTAAGCCTTGAAAAATATGAAGGTGGGCTTGTAAAATTTGGAGATAACTCAGCTGGTAGAATCCATGGTAGAGTATCCATCTCTTTTGATGGTAAGAATAACACCAATGATGTTCTGTGTGTGGAAGGGCTGAAGATTAATCTTCTTAGTGTTGGACAATTGGTTGACAAGGGTTATAATCTCCTATTCAAGGATGGCAAATGCAGAATCTTGGAAAGCTCCAGAACTGAAGTTGCATTTGGTACACAAACTAGAGGTAACATCTTTCAATTAAGTAGTTCTGCTAAAAGTTGTTTGATTGCTCAGACATATCAAAGTTGGTTGTGGCATAGGAGAATGTGTCATGTGAATTTTGATAACATTGTCAAGATAAGTTCTATTCAGGTTGTGAGAGATTTTCCAAGACTTGTGAAACATGATAGCATGTGTAGAGAATGTCAATTGGGTAAATAGAACAAAACATCATTCAAAAGTAAAGAACAATTTTCAAGTGGGCGATTGAAACTTGTGCATACTAATCTATATGGTCCTGCTAGAATTAGGAGTGTGCAAGGAGATAGATATTTTATGTTGCTGATTGGTGATTACTCCCAGATGATGTGGGTAACTTTCTTAAAAGAAAAATTAGAACCTCTTGACAAGTTCAAAGTGTTCAAAGTTATGGTGGAAAATGAGATTGGTGTGAAAATAAAGTGTCTAAGATCCGACAGAGGTGGAGAGTTTACCTCTGGTGAGTTTGATATATTCTGTGAAAAGCATGGAATAAAAAGACAGTTATCTGCTCCTAGGACTCCTCAACAAAATGGAGTTGTGGAAAGAAAGAACTAGACCATTCAAGAAGCTGCCAAGACCATGATGATGGAAACAAATGTTCCATAAGTTTATTGGAGAGAAGTTGTGAGTACTGCTGTCTACACTCTTAATCGGGTGCAGATCAAAGGTAATTCTGGTAAGACTCCTTATGAACTCTGGTTTGGTTATCCTCCTACTATGAGATATTTCAGAGTTTTTGGTAGTAAATGCTATATCAAAAGAGATGAGGATGTAGGCAAATTTGAACCAAGAAGTGATGAAGGAATTTTTCTGGGTTACTCTACTCAAAGCAAAGCATATCGATGCTTTAACAAGAGGTTGAAAAAGATTGTTGAAAGTGCTAATGTCAGAGTTGATGAGAGCAAGGAAGGACATTCTAAGTCTTGCGGATATGATTCTGATGATCAAGATGAAAATCCAAGTCAAGAAAGGCAAGTGCAAACTCAGACTCAAATCTAGATTGATCTAGAAAATCTAGTAATTCAAGAGGTTAGTGCAGAAGTTGAGGAACAAGCTCAAGAATTAGAAGTTCAAGAAAATCCCAAAACTCCCAGGTATGTAAGGATGAATCATTCTGAAGATCAAATCATAGGAGATAGAAATAAAGGTGTTCGAACTATGAGAAGAATTGCTAAAGATCAAGAAGAGATTTGTCTAATTTCAAAGATTGAACCAAAAATAGTAAGTGAAACCTACAAAGATGAAGATTGGGTAAAGGAAATGGAAGAAGAATTAATGAAAATTGAAAAGAATCACACTTGGGATCTTGTTTCTAGCCCTAAGGACAAAAATGTGATTGGAACTAAATGGGTCTTTTAGAACAAACTAAATGAAGATGGTGAAGTTGTAAGAAACAAAGCAAGGTTGGTATGCAAAGGATATTCTCAAGTAGAAGGAATTGATTTTGAAGAAACTTTTGCTCCGGTGGCAAGAATAGAAGCAGTCAAGTTATTTTTTGCATTTTCTGCTTATAAATATTTTAAGGTCTATCAGATGGATGTCAAATCAGCATTCCTAAATGGAGAGTTAGAAAAAGAAGTCTACATTGAGCAACTGGAAGGATTTCAGTTGTCTGATAAGAAAGACATGGTCTACAGATTGAGGAAAGCATTATATGGACTCAAAAAAGCCCCAAGAGCCTGGTATGCAAGATTAGATAAGTATCTGCTAAAGCTAGGATATAACAAAGGCACTGCTGATAGTAATCTTTACTTCAAGATTGATCATGAGAATATTCTAATTGTTGAGGTATTTGTTGATGATATCAATTTTGGTGGAAATGAGAGCATGTGCAAAACATTTGCTGATCAGATACAAAGTGAATTTGAGATGTCCATGTTTGGTGAGATGAATTTCTTCTTAGGTCTGCAAATCACTTAGTCAGATAAAGGTATATTTATATCTCAGTCTAAGTATGTGAAAGAATTGTTGAAGAAGTTTGGAATGGAAGATTCAAAGCCAGGAGGTACACCTATGGTAACCGGATGTAAGTTGAGTAAAGATGATGACTCCCCTAAGGCAAATCAGAAAAGGTATAGATCAATAATTGGAGGACTGCTCTATTTGACTCAGACCAAACCAGATATCATGAATGTAGTAGGGCTTGTTGCTAGATCCCAAGTTGATCCTAAAGAATCCCATGTTGTAGCAGTCAAAAGAATTTTCAGATATCTCAAAGGGACAATTGATTATGGATTGTGGTATCCAAAAGACAATGACTTTACTCTTCATGCATATATAGATGTCGATTGGGCAAGAGATGTGGATGACATGAAAAGTACTAGTGGTGGTGCATTCTTCTTGGGAAGTAGATTGGTTTCTTGGCTGAGAAAAAAACAGGATGCAATATCTGTGTCTACAGTAGAGGCAGAGTATATAGCAGCAACAAACAATTGCACTCAAGTTTTGTGGATGAAGCAAATGTTGAAGGACATCATAATTGTGTTTGAGGAGACAGTCACAATCTTTTGTGATAATTCAAGTGCAATTAGCATCTCAAAGAATCCAGTGTTGCAATCAAAGACAAAACACATATCCATAAAGTTTCATTTCTTGAGAGAAGGTAAATGAGAATGAAGTCAAGTTGGAGTTTGTATCTTCAAAGGATCAGATTGCAGATATTTTCACTAAGTCTCTTCCCAAGGATACGTTTGAGTATCTCAAAGAGAAGTTGGGGGTTATTACTGATCAGAATTAAGATGCACTAGAGTGCATCAATCTGGTAGAATTCACAGTCACATCTTGTGATCCAGATTGATGTCAAGGAGGCACTACTCAGGGGGAGTAGTCTGCATGTAATTTTTGAGTTTGGTCTGAAACAAAAATAAGGAGAAAAGACTGCAAATATGTGCCCTTTGCCATTGATGTCAAAGGGGGAGAGAAGTTCATGTGAAAAAGTAGTTGCTAGTGAAAGGGGAGCTAATGAAGAAAGTAATTGCAGAAGTGATAAGCGAAAGGGGGAGAAGGTCTTGTCTTGATGGTCAAATCAGTTTTTCACATCATATGTTGCCATCAATGACAAAGAGAGATATTGTTGCAAATATGTGCCTAAGTGGTGTTGTCATTGATGTCAACATATCCTTGTTGCCATTGGTGTCAACTGTATCCTATTTTTTAGTTGCCTGTGTAGAAGACTAGATTTTTGAGGATATTGAGAAAATTAATGAGGATCAATGTATGTGGACCATATGGCTGAGTAGAGGATTGTCTGAAGAATCTCTTTGAAGTTTTGAAGGGTTCGCATGAAGATTTGAAGAAGCTATGGCCAGCTAAGTAAAACCAGTTTCATAGTGTTCAGAAGAGACAATGAAAGGAAAGAGATCCGAATTGTTCCGGATATGTCAAATAATGATCTGCGGATCTGGAGGCACGTTTGGGAAGTCAATGTGTATCATCCCTTCAAGTGGTTCATTGTTTGGAGGTCTGCAAGCAATCTTTCTAAAGTGACAGTCATGGCAGATAGTGTTCTTGAGGTTCCAGAGGAAGATGCAAGTAATTATGATGATTTGGGCTGCGGATGTTTTTGTTCAATTCAATGTGCTTGTGGAAGTCTCTGGATTGTGTGATTGCTATGTTGGAGGTCCGCATTGAAGTTTGAGCTTGTTAATGAAGATTTCCTTCTTGGTGTTGCTGTTATTCTCAGTCTTGGCCGACCGGATGATTCAAGCGTGTTGCAGATGATCTAAGAACAATTTTATGAAGCATGGCGTGTTGATCAACGAAGATTTGAGTCCCAATTATGTTTGGCTGACAACTTAGTGATTCACATTAAGTCAGATGTTTGTAGTGCCGACCTTGATGTTCATTCCAAGGTTGATGAAGCATATAAATACTTGTTGATGAGTTGTGGAAAATCATCCTTGTGTGAAAACAATATAATCTATAGAAAGGATCAAAAGGCAGAGCATAGCAAAGCAAAGGAGAAGCAGAAGAACAAGAGTTGTTTTGATGAAGAGTTAGAGATAAAGTATTTGGGGCAGAACAGAAGTTTTGTGAGCATTCAATGAAATTGAATCAGGCATGAAGTAGATGCTATTTCTCAGTTAATTCCTTCTGTACTAAAAATAAATTCTGTAAGCAGTGAGCCTCTCTTTTGAGCAGTGAGCTCTGGGCAGTGCGCCAGAAGGCATGTGCCTTCTATTTTTCTAAAGTACTTTTAACAGGGTACAAATCTTTGTGGGTTAACCCCCATCATGGTTTTTCCCTTAACCGGGTTTCCACGTCAAAATCTTGGTGTCAAGTGTGTTGCTTATGTTTCTGCTCATATGTTGTTGATTCATGCTTTAATGTTACATCATTAATATGATAGTGAGTTAATAAAGAAGGTTAAAAGCAGAAAAAAATTATTTTGTGTGACAACTGATTCACACCCCCCCTCTCAGTTGTCTGGTCTAATTCCAACAAATTGCACTATGGAAGTTGTGGAATCGTGTTTAATTATGTTAATAAAAGATGAAATACTAAAGTTACTGTTATAATGAAAGGACCCATGTTTTGGATTGAAACTGACAAAATTATGTAGAAATGTCTCTTTTGTTTCACACGTATCTATCTCTCATGCAGAGAAAGGTTTTTGGGAGACTTCGGAGATGATCCTAACTATCTTTGGAGTTGAGCAGAAGGTACACTAGACTACACCAACATTTTCCAGGATAGTTGGAGGATCTTCGGAGCTGAAGTAGAAAAATAGGAAGGGTTGGTGATCATGAAGACCTTCAAACTTGTGTCCTAACGAGCCCTGTAGTGGTCTCCTGAGCTACTGGTAACTACACAGAGTCTCTAGAGTTGCACATAATCTCCAGAGCTCCTTCACTATTAGAATCTCCAGAGCTGGGCCATAAAGCTACGGAATTCCACACATCAAGGCCAAAGTTTTTGAGAAGATAACCCCAGTGGTTCAAAGGGGACACTGTACACTTGATATTTTGATTTTCATGAGTTAGACTTCTAGTAGTTTGTTGTTTTTGAAAAGTTAAATCCCTTTTTATCAGGGCCTCCACGACCTGTTTTGTTAAAAGTCAAACTCTAGATTTAAGGACACCTTTAGTGTCACTTAAGTCTTTTTAAGTTCTACATGATTTTACTTTTATAGAGGTAGTTGCATGTTTAAGTTCTAGAATAAGATATCTTTTGTATCTCAAATTGAATTGGGAGAAAAGATGGTTAACCCCAGAGATATGATATCAATAACAAACTGATATATATTGATGGAGACAACAAAATAAGATATAGTTTTTAGCTAGTTTTTATGTAATTCAGATTTAGTAGAAACATATACTTCTTGAATATACTCTATTTTTGATATTCTAGATTAAGGAAGGTGATTCTGTTATATTTCTATTCTGAAATATCTATTTAGCCTTCAGTTCTGAAGGTGTAGAGCAAGGGCCCACTCCCACTGACAGAAGGGAGGCTAGTACTATTTCTTGCCTTATTATGTTATTTCAGATTCCTTAATGTAGTCTTTCCTACTTTCATAAAACAAATCAGATTCCTATTAATTCAATCTTGCTTCTGTATTAATGACTAAGTAGTTTTTTGTCATTAGATAGATCATTGCTAGCAAAGTACTATTTCAATTCTTAGATCAGGTTTTCCTTCAAAGAAGATAGTTGGAAGCATGAGCTGATTAAATAGGAAAGTTTCAATTCGGAAGATTAGTTAAGGATTGTTGATTGTCAAGTTCCTATTGTAGACTGCCATGGACACAACCCTGGATTTGACACATAAATATGATTAAATGCCAAGGTACAACATCCTTGTCAACATCCTTCTTAGAGGTCTCTATAAAGTAGGCAAGACTCAGGAGGCCCTTGAGTTCTATGATGAAATGATTGCGAGGGGAATTGTTGCTAATATGATGACATACATAATTGTAATAAAGGCTCTTTTCCAAGCAAGAAAAATAAATATGGCCACCCAACTATTAGCTTCAATGAAAGAAAACAATTGTTCTCTAGGCATTGTTATATATAATATCATTATTGATGGCTTGTGTGAATTTGGCAGAGTTGATGATGATTTTCACCTTTTTAATGAGATGATTCGAACTAGATGTTCATGGAGTCGTAGTGTTGGGAGGAAGTCAAAGAGATGATCCTTTACATGTTCGACGTGTATTGATTTTTGTTATTATGGAAGTTTGATTGTAATACCCGAACTACAAAGATTACTGAAATCGCTTACGAAAACAAAAGAGATTAACATATTCAAACTATGAGAAAGAAGTGATTTTAATTAAAAGGCAACAACTAGTATTAAAAGAAACAATGATTTGTTTAAAGCAATGATTACATGTTATAAGGCAACAATTTGTTGTCATAAGGCAGATTAAATAAATTGGAATTAGTTTACAAAAGCAACGATCAAGGTTAATGTCTTTTGAGAGAGATGCCTCTATTCAAAAGGATGTCTCTCTTCATAAGAGACATAAGGACATAATATGGTATAAAAAGGGAATGCATGTGAGTTGGAAAGTAAGAAAAATAAGAATGTGAAGTATTTGAAAAAAAGCAGATTTAGAGAAGCAAACATGAAGTGTAATTCAGATTTATATTGAATATGTGTTCAGAGAGTATTAATATTGTGAAGAGAGGAATATATGATGCATAATTTGGGGCAGATTTGTAAGTGAAATTAGAGCAGACCTTAAGGCAGAATTATAAAGGAAAGCATTGCATTCTTTGAGCATAAAATTGAAGGAAGACATTGATATATTTTGTGATCAGATTTGAAGGAAGACATTGCCATAGATTGGATTAGATTTGTGAAAGAAGGATATGCATCACTTGAGATTAGACTAGTGAAGGAAGGATAGTGCATGAGTTCGGATCAGATCTGTGAAGTAAATATATACATCATTAAGAATCATAAGTTGTGATAAGATTTGTGAGGAAGGGAGAACAATATCATCCATTGAAGAATTTGGAGGTTGGTGCCTATCAAATAAGAGATTGGTGTCTCTTACTAAGTTGGTGGTTAGTTGTGGGGATTGATGTCTCTAGTGGGTTGGTGCTCACAAAAGAAGAATTGTAAGAGTAGATTGGTGCCTACAAAGAAGATATATATATATATATATATATATATATATATATATATATATATATATATATATATATATATATATATATATATATTTTGCCATGGTTTTCTCCAACAAGGGTTTCCACGTAAATCGTGTGTTCTTCCTGTGTTGCATAATTGTTAGATCTTGTGTAGTTGTTATTGCTGTGATTGTTTAAGTTTGGAAAAGCAAAAGTTTGTGTTATACTGATTCGCCCCCTCCCAGTATAACCGTGTGCTCATCAGAGATCATTACCTCGACATATTCCTTGGACACTAACTTCCTTACTCTCTTAGACACCATATTTTCTATCATTCACAACCAAAGTTGTAAAAGGTAAGAATGAGCCATTAATAGCCTTAATTTATCCCAAGGGTAAGACTAATGGCAAAATTAGTATGGAATGTCTCAGATTATTCAATTAAGCTAGTATAAAAAGATGAAAAGGCCCAAACAATAAACCTTTAAACCATATCAAATCCCGACTATTAAAGTCACACAATGAAGATCTTAACTTTCCAATAGATTAGTTTTTATCAAGACCAAAAGGTTGTTTTATTATTTTCTTAGTAATCAAGAATGATTATTGGTCATTGTTTACACTTCATAATGAATATAGTGCAAGCTTTTCATCTAATTTTTATATTGGATTAAAGCTAACAAGACATTACAAATAACATAATACAAAAAGCTCCATTGTGCATGCATAGGCAATCGACTATTAAACATACAATTGAAGAGCAAAACATATAATCACTACTAAGCCTTATTAATAGTAGGGAATTTGAATATTAGGCATAACAAAGAGTAGAGAACACGAAACATCATAACTAAAAGAGAGCTACTAAATATATGTTGGACTAGAAACACTAGAGATCCATATAGCTATAGGAGTAACAACCATAAAATATGCACAACACAACATGCACAAAACAACCATAGTTGTATTCAACCTTGCAAATATTACTAGTAGGAGTTCTTTTGACACAGACCTAAGAAGTGTTTAAGGCTAAAATACCAAATTGTATGGCATATAAGGCTAAATCTCAACCTATTTACTAGTTGCTTTGACCTCCTTCATAACTTTGTTTGGGTCCACAAAACCCATCATGATCACCTTTTGCATTGTTCTATGAACATACACTGACTTCACACATTTCATGGAAGAGACATAGTTCTTAACTTTGAGCTCACAATCATCACAATCCATGTGAACTTTCAACTCCATTATCTGCATCTTCTCTATTTTCTTGTGCTTTGAACTTCTAGCAAGAAGATAGATAAACTAGAAACAAATGAGGATAGCCACAGGAGTGCCAAAATAGAGTAGTAATGAATCCATGTAGAAAAGAATATTAAACAAATACATCAACAATTGGATTCCAAATGTTTCTTTCCAAATCCTTGTTTCCCTTAGACAACTTGGAGTTGGGATACAAATTGTGCACAAGCCTTTGCAAATTAGTGTTGTTCTATAATTATTCTAGAAGCATAGTGGATAGTTTAGAAATCTATAGAGATAGATTGACACAAGTAATTTAAGTTTCAATCTAGAGGGGGAAGACTTTGTTGGAGAAAACTACCAATCATCAAAATTTCCATAGAATTTTTTTCTCTTTAATATCATTAAACAAGCATCTATGTGAAACCAATACAAGCTCCTTACAAGGACACACACTAGAAATCACCTATGGAAGACCAAGAGTCACTACTTAGAAATCCACTTTATTTACAAACCACGTCCACATTAGAAGCCAACTATGGAAGACCAAGAGTTGCCACTTAGAATTCCACATTGTAAGTCCCTATGGGGATTTGAACTTGGGTCTCCACAATGAGAAACCAATGCTTTAATCAAGTAAGCTCAACCTCTTGGAAATTTTCCATAGGAATTTGATAATCACATGTTTTTAGGTGTGGGTGAGCACATTGTGGGATGGAAAAACACCTAGAAGAGTAGATTTCCATGACCAAAATTGCAAGAAGAGGGTAGGAAGTGAGGAAAAAGGGATAACCTTAGATTGTGGGCATGAGAGCAGAGTTAGAAAACATGTTTGATAGATTTGGATTTGGCACAAAGAGATAGGTTGGAGGGTAGAGTTAGTTGAGGTGGGTATGAATGGGTGGTTTGATATGTAGGACTTTCCATATCGTGAGTTGCAATTGAGCATCAACTTTTCTAAATTTGAAGATTGAGTTTATTCCACCTTGACTGGCTAAACTTACATTTCCATTTGGCATTGAGATAAAGTGAGAGGAGATAAGAGGAAAGATCTACTTATAGATGAATTTAATGGGGAAGCTGTAATGTCCCCATTTTCAAGTTCTCTTGCAGTTCAGTCAGAGCTGACTTTCTGGGTGGGTGACAGCATAATCAAAGGAGTATTTCGATGTCACCAGGGTGCTCGGGTGTTCTAGTGGAGCCGGTTGACACTTTCCGGAGAGATTTTGGACAACTTGTCTGTACTTACTACTTATAGTAAGTTCTTACATGTCGTTGATCTTTCTGGGTTTGTTCTCTTTGGTCCTCGGAGAACACTGCTATTTTTAGGAAGTGTCAGTTTGGTGCTGTTTTGGTGACTTGGAAGTTAGCTATTGGCTCTCCTAGACGTTGCACTGAGCTTAGAGTTTTCAGATGGTTTGTGGTTCCAGTTGGCACCCTCTGTGTTGGCTCAGTTTGCTTATGGTCGTTACTATTTTTAGTAAGTTCGGGTTCGGTGCTGTTTCAGGATTTTCAGACTTGAAGTGGATGCATCTCGTCGAGACCTTTTCGGCAAGCTATAGATCACTGAATTCTGAGTTCATTTGGGCCTTCGTTTTAAAGTCCGTAAATTAATATTAATATTTAATATTGGACTTTGGGTTTATTGGTTAAGTGATGAAAAATAAAATATTTAAAAGTCACTTAAGTCATTTTATGGAGCACTGAAATTGAGAAATATTAAAAAGTGAATTAAAAAAAATATTTCCCTCCAAAGTAAAACACCCCTCTTGGAGAGTTATAAAAGAGGGAAAAGTGCCTCATTTGAGATATGCTTAGATATTGATTTTTCTCTCTTGTTGAGATTTCCTCGTGAGGGTTTCTGGAGCTTGGCTCTAGGATTTGGTATTGTCTTGCTGAGACGAAAATCTCTGCAAGATAGTGTTGTTCTTGGCTTTTGGGGACGAAAACCTCTGCAAGATAGTGTTGTTCTTAGCTTTTGGGGATGAAAACATCTGCAAGATAGTGTTGTTCTTGGCTTTTGGGGACGAAAACCTCCATTAGCAAATATTATATTGGTGGATGCATCCAGTATTTGCATTTGGGCTTCATTGGAGTTAGTATTTTATTGTATTTGAGGCCTCGTGGGTTATAACATATGGAAGACATTGTTGAGCAGCTGATAAGCTAGTTTAGAGTGGATTTGGAAGTGTTTCTGTGAGGATTGTGACTGCTGCAATTTTCTACTAGCTGGTCATACTTTCCAGCTTGGTCGTACTGCTATGTGAGGTGATTTGGAGGACTCTAGTGCAGATTTATTCACTCTCATATCTTTGTTTTGGCTTTAGCAAGGCATACAGTCCAAATTGAGTTATTTCTAAGGAGTTTATTGTTGGCATACTGTTGTGCATTCACCACCAGGGCTGTAACACTCACTTGGGAAATCGCTGCAGCTGTTTGAGGTTGATTACTCTTGATAGCAGTCATTGTTACCCTCTATTGGAGGCGTCTAGACCCTTGTTGATTGTCTCCTCTCATTGTATGCACATATCTCGCAATATCATGGAGTTATGAGTGAAAGCAATGCTATCTATTAACTGGTCCGGCTATGATCCCGACATGAAGTTGTAAAACTTGATATGGGTATGTTATTATAATTCATATTTTGGCTCATTGCTATCTAGGTAGCTGTTATTTTGTTGATATCTATTTTAGATTTTCTGGGTTTATGCTATATGCTATTTATTTCATGTATTCAATGCAAATATCAAACATGCAATATATTCAATGAAACCCTAAACTTAGAACAATCAGAAAAACAAAAATTTGGCATCAAAATATATACACAATAGGGGTGTATATTATAGAAGAACCTGATGTTGTGGGCATTAGGCCACATCCAGTCTTTCAAAAAATGCACGAAAGAATGTGGACAACAAACTAGAGAGATCAAGTGGAACAAGATGTTGAATTACAAGAATTGGTTGTTTGTCAGAGGGCAAAAGTTTGAATTGGCTTTTGAGATGTTGCCTAGATTTCTTATTAAAGTTGGTTAGATCCCTGGATCTTGAAACACCTAGATGCCTTATTAACGAGAGATTTACCTTTAAATCTATTGATGATGCCTAAAGGTTTGTCATCTTGATGATTATATGGTTTCACCAAATGGAAGAAGTAGCAAGACCTAGACCATGATGAAGGGACTAGTCAAACTAAGTCATCTTTTTTGAGATGACCTGCCAAGCCTGTTGGAATTAAGATGTCTCAACCTTTGCAAATCACTAGCATTATTTATTTAATTGTATATTTATTTATTGCCTAATATTGTATTTACTTGCACATTCAATTGGTTGACTTAGTTGAGGTGGCACAGTGACTTGTCATCTTACTTGGAATGTGACTTGGATAGCCAAGTCAAACCTACATGGATTTGGGTGTCCCATTTGAGGTGGCACTATTATGCCATGTGTCGGCATCTTGTGGTATGTGGAAGAGGATATTCCATATGACAGAATCTATGATGCATAAGAGCCAAGTTTGGAGATTCTTATGACAAGTGGGGACAAGTGTCGGTGAGTATCTTTGCATGAGGGAAAGGCATCTTTGGGCGCCCAAGTTGGGCTATGACATGTTGTAAGAGGAATTTACTATATTTAGTCTTGTATGACGGATTCTCTTACAACATTTAAGGTTGTTATGTTGGGAATATCTATGACAGCTGTAAGATACATAAGAGCATCTGTCATAGTCTATTTTTAGCTTGGAGTGCTCCAATCTTGGAAAGTCAAATCTGCCATGTATGACAGATGTAAGAGATGTATTTGCAGCTTGGACAAGTGTCCTTTGATGCAGGATAATGGCCATGTGGCCAAGGTGGACGCCTATCTCAAGAAGCTTCCAGTGTATGCCTTGTATCTCTATAAAATGCATTATTTTGGAGTTGTAGTTGCATAGTGTTTTTACAGGTACTGTTATGCTATCGGAAACACTCCAGAAACGACATTTGAAGACTATTGGAAGAACTTGCATTGCAAATGTATTATAAACACACCATTGTTTTGATAATACATTGTGTAGGTTTTAGAGTGTGGGGTTTTTTACCTAAAAAAGTTTTCCCCATGTACATCTTGTGTCAACTCTTATTCTGTGTGTTGTGTTGCTGCTATAATCTTTATGTTATATGTTTAACATTGCTGCAATTGTAAGGATTAAAATGAATTTACATACATTTCCTCTCATTAGATTGGTGTAGGAAGTGTGTTTTATGTACCTTGCTTCCTTTTAGTTGGTATCAGAGCTTGATCACCTTTGATCCTAGTTGTTGGGTAGGGGTTTTTTGAGCTAATCTTCAATTGAGTGGGAGTCTATGTAGAGTATTCTATGATCTTGTTGTAGCAAGAAGATGGCAGGCACATCCGGAAGAGTAGAGGTGGAAAAGTTTAATGGCAGCAATTTCAAGTTGTGGAAACTCAAAATGGAAGACATGCTTGTTGACAGAGATCTATGGGAAGCAATTTCTGGTGTAAAACCAACAACAATGTCGTAAGATGATTGGGATCTCAAGGATCAGAAAGCTAATGATCTTGTGAGACTCTGTTTGGCTGACTCTATCTTGTTAAATGTCCATGAGGAGAAGACCGTGAAGGAGCTGTGGAAGAAACGTGGTGATGTTTATCAAGCCAAATCCTTGGTAAACAAGTTATTCCTATGGAAGAAGCTATATTCTCTAAGGATGGAAGACGGAGGATCCATTGCAAACCATCTAAATGCCTTTGACATGCTAGTTGCACAGTTGACATCCGTTGGTGTGAAAATGGAGGAGGAAGATCATTGCATGGCCTTGCTTTGTTCTTTGCTGGACTCATGGGATCATCTTGTTATGGCCATTGGGAGTACCACATCCACTTTCAAAATGGATGAAGTGGTGTCTTCGTTGTTATCTGAAGAGATGAGGAGAAAGTCATCTGAGTCGGCCAAAGAGGCTCTTGCAGTTCAAGGAAGACCCAAAGAAAAAGGGAAAAACAATGACAAGAAAGTTGAAAAGGGCAAATTCAAATCCCGTGGGAGATCCAAATCTCCTAGAAAGTCCAAGGTAGTGTGTTGGAACTGTGGAAAAACTGGGCACTTCTGAAAGGAGTGCAAAGAGGAGAAGAAAAAGAAGAACTCTGATTCTGATTCTAACAAGTCACAAGATGATGGTGATGCTTTTGTTGCAGCCTTGGCCACCCATGCATTTGAAGCTGTGTGGCTGATTGACTCCGGTGCTTCTTTCCACATGACCTCTCATCGAGGTTGGTTTACAAAGTATGAAGAATATGATGGTGGGAAGGTGTACTTGGGTGATGACTCTCACCTGAAGATAGTTGGGTGTGGAATAGTCTTGATCCGATTCCCTGATGGACGAGTGAAGGGGATCAATGGGGTTATGCACATCCCTGATTTAGCACAAAACTTGCTCTCTGTAAGTAAATTGAATGATGCAGGTGTGCAGGTTGTCTTCTCAGGTGGAAGATGCAAGAAGACAAGAGGAGATATGGTGCTTGCTAAGGGTACTCGGAGAGGTACTCTGTTTCAACTAGATGCATGCACCACTACTCAATGCAATAGTTCTTCTATTTCGAAGAAAAGACATTCAGATTCTTCATCCTCACCATTGGAACCTGCAACAAAAAATATCATTGCTTCTACTTCTGATGGTAGTGCTTTCTGGGTACCTAAGGGTGCTCATGCTATGGAAATGAAACTTCCTACTGAAAAGACAATGTTGTGGCATAAGAGAATTGGTCACATTAGTGAGAAGGGTTTTAGAGCCCTAAAAAATAAAAACCTCGTTGAGGGGTTAAATGATTGTAATCTTGAGTTCAACTTTTACGAACATTTTATATATGGAAAACAAAACTGTGTTTAGTTTTACTCTAGTTCTCACAAGTCTTCTAGTGTTTTAGATCTTATTCATTCTAATCTGTTTGGTCTTGTGAATGTTCGTTCGATCTCTAAATCTATATATTTTGTATCATTCATTGATGATTACAGTCAAACATGGGTTTATTTTCTCAGAAGAAAATCTGAAGTCTTTAGTCGATTCAAAGATTTTAAAGCTTTTGTAGAGAATCAGACTGGTAAAAAGATTAAGTGTTTGAGAACTGATAATGGTGGTGAGTTTTGTTCTGCAAAGTTTGATAAGTTCTGTAAAGAACATGGGATTGAAAGACATAAGACAACTCCTTATACCCCACAGCAAAATGGAGTTGTAGAGAGGATGAACAGAACGTTGATGGAGAGGGCTAGGAGTATGCTTAGTGATGCTAGCCTCGAACAAAAGTTTTGGGCTGAAGTTGTAGCCATTGTTTGCTACCTGGTTAACAGGTCTCCTACCTCAACGCTCATTGATAAGACACCCATGGAGGTTGGTCGGGTAAGAAGCACTCATTGAGACATCTTCATGTTTTTGGTTGTGAGGCATATGCACATGTGCCTAAGGAGAAGAGGTCAAAATTGGAGAACAAGGTAGTTAAGTGTATCTTCATTGGCTATGGTGTCGGTGTGAAAGGGTACAAGCTTTTGGATCATGTGGCTGAAAAAATGTTGTATAGCAGAAGTGTTATCTTCAGAGAGCAAACACATTTTCCTATTGTTCTACAGCCAAAAGAAAATGTTCAAATACACCAGACAACTGAGAGAGGAGGGGGGTGAATCAGTTGTCTCAAAAATTTAACTACTTCTGCACTTTAAAACACTAATCACTTGTCCACTGTTATTGTAATTAAACCATTAAAGCATGAAATCAGAAACTTAAACACAGTTGCAAGATCAAGCACAAGAGACACCAGATTTTTACGTGAAAAACCCTGTTAAGAGAAAAACCACAGTGGGGGTTCGCTCACAAGAATTTATAAGTTATAGCAATACTAAAAATCAGAGGCTCACTACCAAGGGGTGGCTCACTGCTGAGGAGTGGCTCACTGCGAAGGGTTTGAACTGAGATGATAGCATCTACACCATGCCAAAGTTCAGTTCCATTGAAGCACAATATAATTCATCTGCTCTGCTCTACCTTTTCACTTCTTCACTTATCTTCACATTTTCACACAAGCACATATTTTTCATGACTTCATTACAAGTATATATATCATTCCTCAACCTTGGAATGTACATCAAGGTCGACATTACATTCATCAACCATTGGAACAATCTTCAAGGTTGGTAATACAAACATATACAAAAATAGGTCTGGACCTAATACAAATTAGCTAAGGAGAAGATGTAAAGTTGTAAGCGGATCGTGTCACGCCTTAGTTGGGACTTAACTCAATCTTCTACGCCACGACATGCTTCTACAATCTTTAATGTATCTCCGCAATTAGTGGAAACAACTGAGTCGGCCAAGACTAGTGTTCACACTAGGTTATCAAGGAACAGTCTTCAATCATGATCCAAATTTCTCTTCACCGACCAATGCAAAGGTAGGAACACGATCAAGAGACATCCACAAGCACATTGTAGTTGCCAGGAACATCCACACAACCTCTAACCACTTTAACCATGAGATTCTTCAAACCGGAGCACAAGAACTTAACTGTCATGAACTGTCACAAAAGAAAGATCGCTTGCGGAATGCCAAATCATGAACCATTTGAGTTGAAGGTACATATCATCATCCTAGACATTACTCTAGAACCACAGACCAAAATACTTCAATGTGGAGGAATGCGGAGCAAAATACTTTCTCCTTGTCACAACTGAACTCACAAAAAAAGCAGGTTTCACTCTGGTAAACACAACTCACTCAAATCTTCATGCGGAGGGCTCAAACCCAGAATGTAGCATCTTCAGACATGCCTCTAAATAATTTCCAATTCACAGACCAAGATGTTCATCATACAAGAAATGCAGAGCAATCTTTTGAGCTATTCTTTCATATGCAACAAACTATTTTTATTGTAACTTACTGTTTCTACATGAGGGGCTAATTTTCTCAATATCCTCAACATATAAAGCATCTAATCAATCGATAGAATAAGAATACAGTTGATACCAATGACAACAAAGATATGTTGACATCAATGACAACACCGATTAGGCACATACTTGCAACAATATCCCCCTTTGTCATTGATGGCAACATATGATGTGAAGAACTGTAACAACAATCAGGACAAGATTCTCCCCCTTTCTTTTTACACATCTGTACTCTTTCACCCCCTAAGTTTTTCACATGATTTCTCTCCCCCTTTGACATCAATGCCAAAGGGCACATACTTGCATTCTACTACTTTGACTGAACCAATCTTTCTTTTGAACTTTCTCTACCAGTGACTAACTACTTCCCCTAAGAAGTAGCCCGTAAGACATCAGTCTGGTTCAAGATGTGGTACTATAGGCACCATCAGACTGATACACTCCTATGCATCTTAGTTCAGAGCAGGAGGGGTGATGACCCCTAACTTTTCTTTGAGATACTCAAAAGTATCCTTGGGCAGAGGCTTAGTGAAAATATCTGCAAACTGATCTTTTGTACATACATACTCCAACTTGACTTCATTTTTTGTCACCTTTTCTCTCAGAAAGTAATATCTTATAGATATGTGCTTTGTTATTGAGTGCATCAATGGATTCTTTGATATGTTTATGGCACTTGTATTATCACAGAAGATTGCAATTGGATCTTCATACACAACTCTCATGTCCTTCAATGTTTGCTTCATCCATAATTCTTGAGTGCAATTGCATGCTGCTACAATGTATTTTGCTTCTGCAGTAGACAAAGATATTGAGTCTTGTTTCTTGCTTAGCCATGAAACCAATCTTTTTCCCAAGAAGAATGCACCTCCACTTGTATTTTTCCTGTCATCCACATCTCCAGCCCAATCAGCATCAGTGTATGCACTGAGAGTGAAATCCTTGTCTTTTGGATACCACAAACCATAATCCATTGTGCCTTTCAAATATCTCAGTATTCTTTTGATTGCCATCACATGTGACTCTTTAGGTTTTGCTTGAAATCTTGTCACAAGACAAACTGCATGCATTATGTTAGGTCTAGTTTGGGTCAGATAAAGTAATCCACCAATCATAGATCTGTACCTTTTCTGGTCTGCCTTAGGTGAATCATCATTTTTTCTCAATTTACAACCAGTTACTATGGGAGTGCTTACCAGTTTAGAGTCTTACATTCCAAATTTCTTTAACAAGTCTTTCACACACTTAGACTGAGAAATGAAGATACCTTTATCTGATTGATTAATTTATAGACCTAAAAAGAAATTCATCTCACCAAACATGGACATTTCAAATTCACTTTGCATTTCCCCAGCAAAAATAATGCACATACCTTCATTGCCTCCAAAGATAATGTCATCAACAAAGACTACAACAATTAAGATTTGCTCATCATTGATCTTGAAATAGAGATTGCTGTCAGCGATACCTTTATTGAACCCTAACTATATCAGATACTTATCCAACCTTGCATACCAAGCTCTGGGGGCTTGTTTCAGTCCATACAATGCTTTCTTCAATCTACACACCATGTCACCTTGATCTGATGACTGGAATCCTTCCAGTTGTTCAATATAAACTTCTTTTTCCAATTCTCCATTCAAAAATGTAGACTTGACATCCATTTGATAAACTTTGAAATCTTTGTAGGATGCAAATGCTAGAAATATTCTTATTGCTTCAATCCTTGCCACAGGTGCATATGTTTCCTCAAAATATATTCCTTCAACTTGAGAGTATCCTTTGCATACCAACCTTGCTTTGTTTCTTATCACTTCACCATTCTCATTCATTTTATTCCTGAAGACCCATTTGGTGCCAATTACATTTTATCTGCTGGTCTAGGAACAAGATCCCAAGTTTGATTCTTCTTTATTTGCATCAGTTCTTCTTTCATAGCCTTTACCCAATTCTCATCATAGCAAGCTTCATTCACAGTCTTAGGTTCAATCTTGAAAATCAGACAGAAATTTACTTGTTCTCCTGCAGCTCTTCTTCTAGTCTGAATTCCTTTGTTCTTATCTCCTATAATTTGATCTTTAGAATGATTTAGTTTTACATACCTAGGTGTCTTGGTGACAATTTCTGGAGCTTGTTCTTCTTCATCTGGACTGTCTTATTGTTGCACCACTTCTTTGCTCGCTGAAACATATGGTTCATCTGATTCATATCCACTTGATCCTACAACCTTTCCTTGCTTGCATCAACTTTGACATTTGCACTCTCAATAATCTTCTTCAACCTCTTATTATAACACCAGTAGGCCTTACTCTTGGTTGAGTATCCAAGGAAGATTCCTTCATCACATCTAGCATCAAACTTGCCTAGATCTTCTTCTCTTTTGATATAACATTTGCTACCAAAAGCTTTGAAGTATTTTACTATAGGAACTTTTCCATACCACAATTCATAGGGGGTTTTGGTACTATTACCTTCGACTTGAGCTCTGTTTAGAATGTATACAACAGTGTGTACAACCTCTCTCCAATATACTTCTGGTAGGTCAGCCTCCATCATTGTTCTAGCAGCCTCTTGAACTGTTTTGTTCTTTCCTTCAACAAGTCCATTTTGTTGTGGAGTCCTAGGTGCAGATAACTATCTTTTTATCCCTTGCTCTTCATAAAAGAAGTTGAATTCATTTGATGTAAACTCTCCTCTATCAGATCTCAAACATTTGATCTTCAAATCTAGCTCATTCTCAACCATTGCCTTGAATGCCTTGAACTTGTCTAGGGCTTCTGGTTTTTCTCTGAAAATGGTAACCCAAGTCATTCTAGAATAATCATCAATAAGCATCATAAAATACATGTCTCCTTGCAGACTTCTTACTCTGGTAGGTCCACACAAATCTGTATGTACTAGCTCCAGCAATCCATCAATAGATTGATCTTTGCTCTTGAAACTTGTTCTTGTTTGTTTCCCAAACTGGGACTCCTTGCAAATAGAATTAGCAGGCTTCACAAGCTTAGGCAAATCTCTTACAATCTATGCAGAACTTATCTTCACAATGTTGTCAAAATTGATGTGACACAACCTTCTATGCCATAACCAACTTTCATCAGTCTGAGCCAACAAACAATAGTTATCAGTTCCTTTCAAGTGATAGATATTACCTTTGGTCTTCTTACCAGTTGCAGTCACTGTTCTGGAGCTTTCCATGATCTTGCATCCATTGTCCTTGAATCTCAGATCATAACCTTTGTCACACATCTGACCAACACTCAAAAGATTGCTCTTTAATCCTTTCACATATAAGACATTATCAGTATTATGTTTGCCATCAAAAGAAATAGATCATTTTCCACAGATCTTACAAGCTCTATCATTTCCAAACCTTACTTACAAACTTACAAACTCACTTTTGTCACCAGTCATGTGATGAGAGCATCCACTATCAATAACCCATTCATCTTTGTCTTTCTCAACTTGAGTAGCCAAGGCACTTTCCTCCGCTGGTTTTTCTTCCTCCACATAGCTAGCAGGATTGGTAGACATAGGTTCTTCTTTAATAGCAATGAAAAAGCATTCATTTCTGGAAGTACTAGCACTATCTGATTCATCATTTGTTACTCCATCAATATCTCTAACATAATAATATTTCTTTGGAATCCTAGGTCTATTTGTAGACCTCTTGGGAACTCTTTCAGGACATCTGGAAGCATTGTGACCAACTTTACCACAAGTAAAACATTTGAAAGGTAATTTGCCTTGGAACTTACCGGTACCTCTGGGCAGACTGTTGACAAAATTGGCTTCAATATCATCAAGTTTATAGTCTCGTTCTACCTTGTACTTCTCAAGTTTGGAGGTCTTCTCTGAAGTGCTGGCTTTGAAAGTGGTCTCTATTTTTGGAAGTGAATCAACAAGTTCTTTCATTTCAAAGGCTGTTATCTTCCCAAGCAGCTGATCTTTTGTAACCTTTGACACTGTCATTACTTCTTCAATTGCAGCCACCTTATGACTATATGATTTAGGCAATGATCTTAGAATTTTGTTCACAACTTCAATACTCAATTTTTCCTCCCACACTTCTAATGCCACTTACAAGTTCATCGACCTTTTGCATAAAAGAAGTTATGTTGTCATCTTCGCTCATCTTCAAACCTTCATATTTCACCTTCAAACTCTGTAACTTGGCGCTCTTCACAGATTCATCTCCTTCATACAAATTTTTTAGCTTTTCCCAATTTTCATAAGCAGTTTCCATCTCCATGATCTTTGTTACTTTGGTGTTGGATAAGGCACTTACCAAGGCATCTTTGGCTTTTATGTTCAAATCAAATTGCTTGATCTCATCTTCAGTTTGAGGACCATTCTCTAGTATTTCATACTTGTTTTCGGTTATTTTCTAGACACTATAAATCAAAGTAGAGGAGATGGGTTTTCATGCAAAGCTTCCAGATGGAGTAGTTCATTCCATCGAACCGTAGACTTTCCTTTTTGTATGACATCCCAGATCTGCCTCAAGCGGTCAAGATTTCTTCCAAGGAACCTTGGTCTGATACCAATTGTTGAAATACGCCAGACAACTGAGAGGGGGGTGAATCAGTTGTCTCAAAAATTTAACTACTTCTACACTTTAGAACACTAATCACTTGTCCACTGTTATTGTAATTAAACCATTAAAGAATGAAATCATAAACTTAAACACAGTTGCAAGATCAAGCACAAGAGACACCAGATTTTTACGTGGAAAACCCTGTTAAGGGAAAAACCACGGTGGGGGTTAGCCCACAAGAATTTATAAGTTATAGCAATAGCAAAAATCAGAGGCTCACTGCTCAAAGAGGCTCACTACCAAGGGGTGGCTCACTGTGAAGGGTTTGAACTGAGATGATAGCATCTACACCATGCCAAAGTGCAATTCCATTAAAGCAATACAATTCCTCTGCTCTGCTTTGCCTTTTCACTTCTTCACTTATCTTCGCATTTTCACACAAGGACATCTTTTTCATGACTTTATTACAAGTATATATATCATTCCTCAACCTTGGAATGTACATCAAGGTCGGCATTACATTCATCAACCATTGGAATAATCTCCAAGGTCGGTAATACAAACATATACAAAATAAGGTCTAGACCTAATACAAATTAGCTAAGGAGATGTAAAGTTGTAAGCGGATTGCACCACGCCTTAGCTGGGACTTAACTCAATCTTCCACGCCACGACACGCTTCTACAATTTTTAATGTATCTCCGCAATTAGTGGAAACAACTGAGGCGGCCAAGACTGGTGTTCACACTAGGTTATCTGGGAACAATCTTCAATCACGATCCAAAGTTGTCTCCACGAACCAATGCAAAGATAGGAACACGTTCAAGAGACATCCACAAGCACATTGTCGTTGCCAGGAACATCCGCACAACCTCTAACCACTTTAACCGTGAGATTCTTCAAACCGGAGCACAAGAACTTAACTGTCATGAACTGTCACAAAAAAAAGATCGCTTGCAGACTGCCCAATCATGCACCATTGGAGTTGAAGGTACATATCATCCCAAACATTACTCTAGAATTACAGACTGAAATACTTCAATGCAGAGGAATGCGGAGCAAAATACTTTCTCCTTGTCACAACTGAACTCACAGAAAAAGCAGGTTTCACTCTGGTGAACACAACTCACTCAAATCTTCATGCGGAGGGCTCAAACCCAGAATGTAGCATCTTCAGATATGCCTCTAAATAACTTCCAATATGCAGACCAAGATGTTCATCATACAAGAAATGCAGAGCAATCTTCTGAGTTGTTCTTTCATATGCAACACACTGTTTTTACTGTAACTTATTGTTTCTACCTAAGGGGCTAATTTTCTCAATATCCTCAACATATAAAGCATCTAATCAATCAATAGAATAAGAATACAGTTGACACCAATGACAACAAAGATATGTTGACATCAATAACAACACCGATTAGGCACATACTCGCAATAGAAAAAGAAAAGAAAGAGGATGTGATTTAGTTTCCTTCTACCCTTGAGAAGATTGAACCGAAAGACCCTGTTGGACCTGATGATGAGGAGAGCTCTAGCGCTCTGAAAGTTCAGAAGAATAGGTAGAACCTCCACCTCAGCCTTTGAGGAGGTCCACACGAAACATGAAGCAACCTGACAAGTTTGGTTATACATTGCTAGATTCTAGTTGTGCTTATGCTTTGATTACTAACACTAATGAACCTAGAACTGTGATAGAGGTTATGGACATGAAAGATGCACGTTCTTGGAGGGAGGCCATGGAGGATGAGATGGCTTCTTTGGAAAAGAATAAAACTTGGGACTTGGTGCCTTTGCCTGATGGACGGAAACTCGTTGGATGTAAATGGGTGTTCAAGAAGAAATTTGGAGCAGATGGCAGTGTTGAGAAGTACAATGCCAAATTGGTTGCGAAGGGGTATTCACAAGTGGAGGGAATTGATTATGGTGAAATTTTCTCTCCCGTTACAAAGGTGACATCTATTTGGTTCTTGTTATCTCTTGTTGCAGCTTATGACTTAGAAGTGCAACAAATGGATGTGAAGACAACTTTCCTTCATGGTGACTTGGAGGAAGAAATTTATATGTCACAACCTGAGCACTACGTGGTGAAAGATTTGAAGTCTCAATTGTCAACACAGTATGAGATGAAAAACTTAGGGGCAGCTAGGTACATTCTGGGGATGGAGATCAAAAGAGACAGAGCAAACAAAAAACTTTGGTTAAGCCAGAGTAAGTATGTGAAGACTGTGTTGGATAGATTTAGCATGGCAGATTGCAAACCATTGTGTGTTCCTGTTTCATTGGGGACAAAGTTATCTGTGAATGATTGTCCAAAGTCTCCTTTTGAGACGGAGGATATGAGAAGAGTACCTTATTCTAGTGCAGTTGGTATCTTGATGTATGCTATGGTTTGTACAAGACCGGACATTGCCCAAGCAGTGGGAGTCCTTAGTCGGTTTATGGCTAATCCTAGATGGGTACATTGGGATGTAGTGAAAAGAGTGTTCAGATATTTGTGGGGTACTTCCGAGTATTCCCTATGTTATCATGGTTATCCTATAGGACCTTAACATTTTGTGAGTATTCATGGATTTGTGGATTCTGATTGGGTGGGTGACATTCACAGAAGGAGATCCACCAGTGCTTATGTGTTTACTATGTTCGGTGGTGTAATTAGTTGGATGAGTAAGCGGCAACCTGTGGTCGCTTTGTCCACGATAAAAGCTGAGTACATGGTAGCTACTCATGCTTGTAAGGAAGCCATTTGGCTTAAGAGGTTGTGTTCAGATATTGGTGTTGATGTAGGATAGATTACTATCTGTTGTGATAGTCAGAGTGCGATTTGCCTAGCAAAGAATCTTACTTTCCATGCCAGAACAAAGCATATTGATGTTCAGTTTCATTTTGTTCGAGATATGGTAGAAGATGAGAAGGTGATATTAGAGAAGGTAGACACTTTGAAGAATGTTACAGATGCATTGATGAAACAAGTGGGCACAGAGAAGTTCAGATGGTGTTCGGAGTCTATGGGCCTCTTGGCCCCTAGCAGTTAAATCTTGTCATTTCTTTTGGCTCCTGCAAGGTGTTCGACAAGTGGGAGAATGTTGGGAATTAAGGTGTCTCAACTTTTGAAAATTCTTAGCATTATTTATCTAATTGTATATTTTTTTATTGCCTAATATTGTATTTGCTTGCACATTCAGTTTGGTCACTTAGTTGAGGTGGCACGGTGACTTGTCATCTTACTTGGAATGTGACTTGGATGGTCAAGTCAAACCTACATGGATTTGGGCGTCCCATTTGAGGTGGCACTATTAGGCCATGTGTCAGCATCTTATGGTATGTGGAAGAGGATATTCCATATGACAGAATCTATGATGCGTAAGAGCCAAGTTTGGAGATTCCTATGACAAGTGGGGACAAGTGTCGATGAGTATCTTTGCATGAGAGAAAGGCATTTTTGGGCGCCCAAGTTGGGTTATGACATGTTGTAAGAGGAATTTACTATATTTAGTCTTGTATGACGGATTCTCTTACAACATTTAAGGTTGTTATGTTGAGAAAATCTATGACAGCTGTAAGATGTGTAAGAACATCTGTCATAGTCTATTTTAGCTTGG
Organism: Cunninghamia lanceolata; assembly: GCA_027924645.1. Classification (NCBI taxonomy): domain Eukaryota; kingdom Viridiplantae; phylum Streptophyta; class Pinopsida; order Cupressales; family Cupressaceae; genus Cunninghamia; species Cunninghamia lanceolata. Next base: position 30,185 of record BSBN01001629.1, on the reverse strand, counting down.
AGCGCTCAATCTCGGAAAGTCAAATCTACCATATATGACAGATGTAAGAGATGTATTTGCAACTTGGACAAGTGTTCTTTGATGCGGGATAATGGCCATGTGGCCAAGGTGGACGCCTATCTCAAGAAGCTTCCAATATATGCCTTGTATCTCTATAAAATGCATTGTTTTGGAGTTGTAGTTGCAGTGTTTTTACAAGTACTGTTATGCTGCCGGAATCACTCCAGAAACGACATTTGAAGACTCTTGGAAGAACTTGCATTGCAAGTGTATTGTAAACACACCATTGTTTTGATAATACAATGTCCAAGTTTTAGAGTGGGGGTTTTTACCTGAAAAGGTTTTCCCCACGTACATCTTGTGTCAACTCTTATTCTGTGTTGTGTTGCTGTTGTAATCTTTATGTTATATGTTTAACATTGCTGCAACTGTAAGGATTAAAACGAATTTGCATACATTTCCCCTCATTAGATTGGTGTAGGAAGTGTGTTCTGTGTACCTTGCTTCCTTTCAAAACCTTCCATATGGTATTGAAGGGTACATGTCCATGGGTTTTAAAAATGGAGCTAGGAGAAGTTTGTCATTCCAATTGACCACGTCTTGAGAATGACCAATAGAGGTGCACTAAATACAGAATCACGCCAAACGTTTCCAAAGAGCATCCCCTCCAATGCCCTCACCATCCATTTAGTAGTTAGACAAACACATTGTAAGTACATATCAATGAGTCCCAGACTCCCTTTGTCTTTTAGTTGAATGCAATGCAACTAAGAGGTGGAAGGAAATCCCTTCTTGTTTCCCCACTTGGCACAAAAGAAGATCTTCATAAGTTGTGTCAGTTGGTTGTAGTAGCTTTTGGAAGGAAGCCAATAAGAAGAAATATAAACATGACTAGCTTGAAGGATTTTGCTAGCCACATGGATGTGACTAGCCATGTATAATAACTAATTAGTCTAATTCATGAGTTTTCCTTTGATTTTAGTCATAAACCAAGTCCACATGTCTTTGAGTGAAACACTAGTGCCAAAGGGGATACTAAGGAATCTAGTGATGGATCCATGTCTCACTTCTCACCACTCACTCAAGATCCATGGTGGATGAGGAACGCGGTGGGTCATAATAAACTCATTCTTATGCATGGCCAAATTAAAACCTGAGATGGTACATGCAAGGTATAATATATCAATAGTATGTGTCACCTCGTCAACTGAATTTTGAATAAACAACATATTATCATCAATAAAGTGAGAGTTGAGAGCTTTGGCATTGAATGGAAGAGAGCTATGATGGATAAGCTTAGTGGATTGTGCATGTTGGAATAGATAACCAAGAGCATCAACCACTAGGGAAAAAAGGAATAGAGTAGGGGATAGCCTTAGTGTATGGATTTTTGAAGGAGGGACAAGGGGGGAGTGAACCATTGATGGCCAGTCTAACATTAACATCCATGAACAACATTCTAATTTGAGCATGGATCTTAGGGTCAAATACCAACCACTACAAAATGTTAAGAATGAAGGGCCACCAAATGTGATCATAGGCTTTATCAAAATCAATCTTGACAATTAGAGCATCCTAGGTAGTTTGTTGGACCCATTTAGTGGTCTCCCAAGATAAGATTAGATCATCTAACATAAATTTGTCTCCTAAGAAGCAAGCATCTATTTTGGCCACAAAATCTCTTGGGTGATATGTTTTATTCTATGTACCAGAGCTTTGGTAATGATCTTGTAGGATGCATTAAGCAAGGTCATGGCTTGCCAACCATTCACAATGTCTTCATCCTTGCCTTTAGGAAGGGACTTGATCAACCCTTGATTAATAAAAACCCTTAAGGATCCAATTTTAATGCCTTCTAGATACACATAATAGAGATCTTCCCAAATTGCGGGGCCAAAGAGCCTAATAAAATTCCATAGGTAGGCCATTCATTCCCAAACTCTTATTTGCAACCACACAATATAAGGCATCATTAATCTCTTCCATGGAGAAAGGGATCAATAATTTGACCATAATTGGTGTCAATTTTGTGAGGGATGCAACTTGAAACACTTTCATGGATGAATCAATAATGAGGATAAGGGGGTCACCGATTGACTTATTAATGAACAACTACTTGTAATACACAAAAAAGGTTTGCATAATAGCTAAGTGGCTAGATTGTGTGCAACCATGATCAATAGTTTTAATGAAATAAAACTACTCTTTTTTGTGTTTATGCTACATAAATTGAATGAAGAATTTTGACTCCTTGTTCCCTCTTCGATCCACTAGAGGTGAGCATGCACTTGTGCACCTTTGCCTTTGTAATCAACCAATTTTTAGAGTAATTATTCAATGTTAGCAATTCACTATTTAATGGAAATGTTATGAGGAGTGGAAGCTAAGAGAGATCAACCATGGACAAGTTTTCCATTGAGAGGCTTTTCAAGCCTTTGACATTTAGTAGCATCTCTATCCATAATCATGAAGAATGAGGGTACATTAGGCAATAGTTCTCTCCCACTAGTTGATCCATCTATCCTATTGGGCTTTAGGCTTAACATTCCAAGTAGATAAGAATCCATCAATGAAATCTTGTTGTTGTAAGTGAGTGACATTCAACTTGAAAGGAAACTTGTTGGGGAGGGTGGTGGATTCAAAGAAGGAAAGTGTGGTGAAAATGGGGAAGTGATCGAAGAGGGTGGTTGAGAGGTCAAGACGAACCAAATGTCAAGGGGGAAGGAAGAATATGGAAATTAGAGGAAATATACAATCTATCTAGACAACTCATCATCCCTAAGTAACCTTCATGACAGTTGTTCCACATGTACTATAAGAGTCGGTATAGAATGCTCTATACCATGCAAGATTTGGCTAAGGAGGTAGCCACCCAAGATCTAGGAGCTTCAATAAAAGCACAAGAGAGACCCAATATGAAATAATAATTCTATTATATCAAAGGATGCAAATACACAATATGTACAACAATACGACATGAATATGAAATTACAATGAGAAGCCTTTGGTTATATAGACCAAGGTGAAACATAGGACACCATAAGATTATGACAAGTGTTATAATTTTATGACTTGAGACACAAAGAGATAACTATCCTTAGTGTACCCTAAGTATGACTTAAGTAAACTTAACTAGACAAGTGTGAATAGGACTCAATGTGGAACTAGTTAGGTAATATACCTCATTCACACCAACACACCCCCTTAAGCGCAACTTCAGGAGGACAAAAAAATGCAAAGATGCAAAAACGGGTCTTGGCTACAAGGCCATGTTAAGTACCCATGTACAAACAAATCTCTTACAAATGGAGAAAAGGAGAAAAACTTGTAGGAGAAAACCCCTCTCCAAAAGAAAGAAAACACATAAAAGATGCTCTCCAGAGTATGAGAAGGAAATACCCCATGTGAGGAAAAAGTCCCCCCATGAGAGAAGAAGAGAGACCATGTAGCCCCCCCTCAACGTAAAATCTCCTGCACTAATGGTAGATGCTCGACAATGAATGCTGAAGATGATCCAAGAATGACAAACAACATTTCTCCCCTTAGGAAGAAACAAAACCAAAGATGAATGTAGGATGTCTTCCCATTTCTGAAAAGAATATGAAGGAAGAAAACTCAAGATGTATATGATGTCTCTGAACTATGTTCAAGTGTCGACATGTGGATGCTGAAAGGTGTCACAATCAAATCAGAAGTCCTAGGCCTAACTGAAGAAAGTGACAATCCAAAACCTAGTGGGAACATATGTAGAACATGATCCAAAGATGAAGAAGACTCCTCCAAATGTTTCTCAAGGATCTCCAACCCAATGCCAAACTGTGACAAGTGAATAGGTGGAGAAATAACAAGAGGGTCTGAATGTGCCCTCATGACATCTAAATAAGATGATGCAACTCCATAAGAGCTATCATCAAAGAGGAGATGAATGTTCTCAATAGTATCCTCCAAATCAGAACTGTGAGAGTCCACAAACAAGGATGATATGTCTAATAAATATGAATCTCAATGAGGTGGATCAGGAAGAGTGATATAAACAAGTGCTACACTGAATCACTAAAACCAATAGATGTAGCAACACTAGACTTAGATGGAGCAATAGGTGATGGAGATGAAATCTCAATGCATGTCATCTGACTACACTGCTCATCCCTAAATAATGTGTCAACACAAGTGAGTGTGAACATTAGATGTATCTATAGATGTTGGATTAGAAGAACCTAGTAAACTAATGTCATTGGCAATGGAAAGTTGTCTCAATTGTTGCAGTTCATAAAGTAATTTCAAATCATAAGTTCCTTTAGCATGCATTCATCTATTGTATTCTTTTTCTTCCCATAGTAATCACATTTAAGTTTCCAAAGATTAGGACATGATTACAACTAGCAAAAAAATGTAGAACCAAAAGATCAACCCCCCCCCCCCCCCCCACAAATTCACTCAATCATAAGATCCCCTTTGCAATATATGATCTTGACATTTTATACTTAGTGCAATTACAACTACCACTATCCAAAATAACAAAGTGGTATTGATCTTAAAGTACATTAAGTACATTGCAAATACTAAATTAGATCCATAAATTGAAAGTACAATTTTGATGTAGAATGAGATCAATTTCATTACATCACTACAAAGTAAATGAAAAATTATGCACTTTCAAAAAAATTGCACCCAAAAATATTACCGTATGAGCCCAAACGGAGCCCTGAGAGTTTCCAAAATGAGAACTGTTCTGTAACAAGTGTGAAAATCTATAATTTATAGAAAAACATACACCAAAATTAAAAACTAGTTGCACCATTGCAAAGCCAGCGAAATTCTTTCTCAAATTAAAAAATTGCTCGCAAATAGGAGCCTGTATGACTGAGAGTGATGCCTCTAAAGTTGGAGTGTCAACCAAAATTACATTGGAGAGGGATAGGTTGAAAGGAAGGAAATCAATGATGTCATGTTGACGTCAGCATAGATGCTGACGGAATATGTTCTAGATTCACCATAATATTCCCTTTGTCACCAAAACTACCAACCAGATTTAAAAAAACTACCTTTGAATGGTCAAAACCACTTTTTGTAGGTAAGAAACTGCTTGTGTATGGTTGAAGTAGTTTTGGGGGAGTATATACTCCTAAAATATTCCTTTGCCACTATTGAGTGGTTTTTGTTTTCGGCCGGGTGGTATGTCATCAATTGTTTTGTGAGCGGAGAGTTGTTTCACAACCTACTGGCTGATGATAGATTGCCAACTGAGAGATTTGGTGGTTGTCAGCAAGGGGCCCCGTGGGCAGTGCCACGTGTTAGCCTATAGGTACAATAGTACATATGCATAGGTGGGTACCCTGTGACAACAAGGTACAACCCTGTAATTAATTTTAATCCATAGAAAAAAATTAGTGAATAAATAATTTAACCAATGGTTCAAAGATATACCTAGTGGTCAATAACTGAGTGTACATATTTGTTGACACAGGTAAAGATTTTGACTGCACATAGATCCAGCGGAATATTTTGCCTGTGCAAAGAATATTCCCTAGAATTTGTATGGTTGAGGGGAAAATTTGTTTTGAGACCTTGGGGAAAAGTGTCCAAATTTGATGAATTGATAGTCAATCCTTAGGCTCTTAGGCCTTCTGGATGTGATGGCAGGGTCAAATTTGACCTAAAGTGCTCACAAAATGTAGCGAACTCCTAAATCTGGTAACCACCTCCTAACTTCAAACCCATGTAGATCTTGCCTACAATATCCAATTTGGATAAACCAAAAGGCTAAAGTGACTTTCTTGGACACCTTAAACTCAATGGTGAGCTCATATTTACACCAGCATACACCCAAATGAACATGTTATACAAGGCCACAAAGAAAGAACCCTCTCAAATTTAGTATTTCTATCAAGTTTTTATGATTCTCCAGGCCATCATATGATGCAAGAGAAGCGCATACTCAGCTTTTCAAGATGAACCAAGATTTGCATCCTAGATCTCCCTAAAAAAACTAACATAAAGCAATCCTACAAGCTCTGATACTATGTAAGAGTTGGTATAGAATGCTCTATACCATGCAAGATTTGGCTATGGAGATAGCCACCCAAGATTTAGGAGCTTCAATGAAAGCACAAGAGAGACCCAACATGAAAAAATAATTCTATTTTATCAAATGATACAAATATACAATATGTACATCAATATGACATGAATATGAAATTAGAATGAGAAACCCTTGGTTATTTAGACCAAAGTGAAACATAGGACAACATAAGATTATGACAAGTGCCTTAATCTCATGACTTGAGACACAAAGAGATAACTATCCTTAGTGTACCCTAAGTATGCCCTAAGTAAACTTAATTAGACATGTGTGAATAGTTCCTAATGTGGAACTAGTTAAGTAATATGCCTCATTCACACCAACATGTACTAATGAGGCATGCAAAGGTCAACTTTTCCTAAAGGAGGATCATACATGTCCAATGAGTTTCAAGCCAATGTCCAAGTGTCAAATTTTGGTTGAGATAAGTAGGAAGAGCTAACCCAACTGTGGTTAGTGGGATGCTCCACCATGTTGAAATCACCCCTAGTACCCAATATACATTTGAGATCTAGAGACAACAATTCCTACAGAAAAATTCGCTCTGAAGGGGAATTGGGAGCATAAATGGAACATAACCCAAATAAGGTGCCATGAATGAGAATGATGACCCAAATGCAACATCTATTTGTTGATAACTGAGGGGGGGGGGGGGGGGGTGAATCAGTTATCCTAATTATTTCTGCTTTTTGAACTGTCTTAATAATTAATGCAGCATTAATTCAACAAGCAAACATAACCATGAAATGGAAATACACATGACATAATATTTTTGACATGGAAACCCTGTTAAGGGAAAAAACCACGGGGTGATTAACCCAAGGATTATTCTCTGTTAGAAGAATAAAGAGAAACAAAATGGCACTTGCCAATTAGGGCTCACTGCCCGAGCACACTGCTCACAAGAGGCACACTGCCTACAAGAGACTCATTGTCTACAAAAAGAGTGTTATACAATACTTGAACTGATTTGGGAACATCTACATATGCTAGAGTTTAGTTCCGGTTAGGCTCAGTACACTGATCTGCTGCACTTCATCTTTCCTCTTCTCTTAAACTGCTTTCTTTCACATACCGGACCTTCCTTACTACTTCTGCTCTGCTCTTCTGCTTTTATTCGCACATCACTAACAACGACGACACATTTCACAACCAAATCCATCTTGTATATATATCCGCACAAGTGATTTCATCACTATTCTAGTCGGCACCCGGAATAGTCAATCTTTTCACAAACTTTGATCTATCAGCTGAATCCTTGCACATCAAGTAATGTGGATCAAGCATATACTTGTAAAAGTCATCAATCATGTCGGCCAAACATAACTTATGCCTTAAGAACCTTTTCCATCATCAGTAACTCATCCGGAATAATATCTGATGTTCTGCCAGTTAGTTCTTTCTCTGTTCATACTGTCACTCAGGAACCTGATACTCAACTATTCATATCTTTTTCCTCATCTGTCACGGGAGGATAAATCCTTGGAATCTATCACTTAAGGTAGCCCTCTTGACTTCCCCAAATCCACACTTCACCAAGATACTCCCTTTGAGAGATCCGGACCTATCTGTCAGACCTTGCCACATGCTCTGTTCTTTTTTACCGGACCACAACATTCTTCACTCTGACTTCTGGTAGAGACACACCATGTCCTGCGAATGTGTGGGATGAACTTTGTTGCCATCAATGACAACAATCATGAATCCATATAGTGTCTCTTGCCAACAATCTCCCCCTTTGGCATTGATGGCAACACTTAGTGAAAAATGACTAAGTATTTACACTATGCTCCCCCTTGGCTGATGCTCTGTTTTTATATACATTTTCCGGAGCTCCCCCTTAGTTGGATTCCTCATTTTTCATTGCTCCTCACTCCCCCTTTGACATCAATGGCAAAGGGTAGGGTCCGCATACCAAAATTTTCAAAAATTTTACTATACTTAACCGCATAAGTATATACATATGGAATACTTACATATACTGCAGTATGTTTGCAAAAGTTGTTTTTAGTTGAATGAATTCTGTAGCCCAACTTTGCTTCATTATGTCCAAAATTGATATATGACCGCTCAGTAGAAATGCAAACGCATCTGCCCTTTTTAGATCTGTTGGATCATTTGTCTGGGCTGTGATTTGAGCTTCTTTTATGGCCTCATGCATGGCCTTTAACTTAGGGACAATTATCCCTCTGAGCTCACTCAACCTGCTTATTCTATTTTTCTTCTCTTTTTCAAGCTTCTTAATCTCATTCAAAACTGTAACCGTTTGACATTCTTAATTTATTATTGATGTAGTAAGTGGATCAAAATTTTGAGAAAGTTTTATTAGTTTATCCTCATGTTCTTTCATTTTCTTCTCAATCTCCACTATTGCTTTGGACTAGGATATACAAAATTTGTATACTTCTCCACCATCTTTAAGAGCATTTTCTAAGCTCTTTATCCCAATATTCATATTTCTCCTATCATTAATTATCAACCCTTGTACCTCTGAGAATCTCTTATCCAAAAACTCCTTCCAGACCTTATCTTCTGCTGACTTCTCTAGGGAATCAAAATGTGTGCTAACACTATTGACTAGAGTTTTGAGATTACCGGATGAGGAGGCTGTGGGATCCTTCTGAAACGATGGCATAATCTTTTCTAGCATTCTGGAAGCAGCTTCTATCAACTCACAGTCTTCCATGTGAGACTTTAGGAGTTTTTCTTTAGCCTTTGCATTAGCAAATGAGGCTATCTTCATTGTCTGTACAGGAGAAAGTGAATCAAAATTAAATGGTCTTTGTAGAAGCTCTGGTTCATCAATCTCCATTGTTTCTTTGTTCAGGAATTCTTGGATAGTTTGTGCAGTGTCTCTTGCTGGAGACAGATGTTTCTTCTCTTCTGCATTCTTAGAGCTATCCCTTGGAGCTTTCTCTCCTTCTACATTCTTACCACTAGCAATTGTGGTCTTCTCTATTAAGGTCTTCTCTCCCTCTGCAACCTTGGTACTGTCAACTTCTTTTTCCTTCACTTCTTTCTCCTGTATTTTGTCTTCTCCTTTAGATCCGGAGGCTGTAGGGGAAATCAGAGGGGAGATATTTGATTGTTCATGAGCCACCTCTTTCGGAATAGTGGATTCTGAACCCTTGTCTTTACCAGAGTCCTCAGTGATGGGAATGTTGAACTTTTTAAGAGCATTTCAGAGGATCTCTTCAGTCTCTTTTGCCACTTTGTCGGTTTCACCAAGCATGAGCTGATTCATCTTGGCTTTGCTCCGGAACTCATCCTTGCACTCTTTAAAGATCATATTCATTTGCTGCGGAGTGATTGAAGGGAAGAGCTGAATGACGACCTGTTCCCAGATCTCGAGATCTTTTTCTTGAACATTGTTCTTCCTCATTTCAAGCCTTTTCTCTAAGCTTTTGGGAATTAGAGAGATAATTTCAATAAAAGTTGTTGTAAGTGTTCAAAAACTGAACCGTGGCTTCCTCAAAATCTTTTTATCTGCTTCATTATATTCATCATAAAATTCTGTTAAGGGTTGCAGATTCCCATCCACAGTGACTGCTTTCACTACATCTAAGGATAGAGGGGGTTTTTCAGCAAATTCCTCTTCCTTCTCTTCTTCTCCTTGACCGGTAGAGTGTTCACCAGATGATTTCTTCTTCTTCTTCTTCAGTTTCTTTATCTCCTCATCTGATTCGGTTTCCTCTTCATCTCTTTGACTAGCATAAGCCCTTGTAGCTTTTGTCTTTGATCTTTTCTCTCCTTTGCCGGATGCCTGAACTTCCGGTTTTGATGTTCTTGAGCTTTTGGCTGTGACAGGTGTAGATCTCTTTGATGATCTGGTCTGGGTTGAGGTGTCTACTGGAGCACTTTCCTTGCTTTCCTTTTCTGCTTCTTTCTTCTCTTCCTCAGCCTTTTGCCTCTTTTCCCTGTTGGTATCAAGTGCATCCTTTGAGATGCCTAGGCCTTTTGCAATTTCTTCAACTTCTTTTCTTACTTTCCTCTTCATTTCCGGTTGTCTGAGTTCCACATGAACTTTTATACTCAGCTCTTCAAAGGTTCCAAACCTCTCTGCCTTTGGATCCTTTGGCTGACTTAGCATGTGTTGAACATGCAGCTCCACAATTTGTTCATCAACTTCATACCCCATGGGCATGATCCATACAGTTCTTGGTTCTACTGCCTCCATTAGGCACTGATCAGTCTCTACCATAAAACAGACTGTGTCTTTGTATTTCTCAACAAGAGACTGGGGAATCCTTTCTCTCGCTTGCATCATGTTCTGAAAATTCTTGAAATATCCCCACAAGGATGTATTTTGTGCTTTGTCATCACCGAGTCCATGCAAATAATCTCTAATTTGGATAGCTACTGGTCTATCATTCTCCCACACCCAGCCTCTAGATTCGGGAAGCTCATTCATAAAGTAGAAGAATAAGCACATTATTAATCCACCATACTTGAATGAATTCTTTTTATCTTTCTTTATTTTCTGCAGATTCTCCAAGAGTTGGTTCAAGAGAAGCTGACAAAGATCATAGTCTGCATCCTTTCTTAGCATTTCATAAGTGGTGTAGATGGCAGTTCCAGGTATAGAATTTTCCCTGCTAGAATGATATATTTTATATCCAGTGATCATGGAGGCAAACTTGACATCCGGATCAGAGATGTCATCTACTGTCATTGCTCTTTTGTCAAACTTGGATCTGGTAGCCTCACTCACAGTTTGATTCTTCACAGATTTAAGAACAGGAATCCCACCGGATGAGTGTAATCCGGTAACTGCCCTGATGGCATCTTTTGTGATTTTGAATGGTCCATTTAACCACATGAAGTTGTCATGTATTCTGCTCAAAATGTACTTGACCCATTCATCCTCAGTAAAACAGGCGAAATGTATGTATTGTGCAAAGTGATTATTCCGGAGGCCCTTGTATTAGGGTTTGAGCTCAAATGAATCATCTAACAGTTGTTTGTGATAGATATCTCTTAGTTTGAATTCCCCAAACTCTTCAACATTTGCGTGTATGTAAACCCTAATATCTTTTGTATGCAATACGCCATGCAGAACACTGGAAAATGCTCCTAGGGGTTCTACCTCCAAGGATTTGTATGGATGTTTCTTAAATGTGGGGCGAGGTCTATCAGAAATATTTACTATATTCGGAGTAGCCATCATCAAAGAATCTTACTGAAGGATATCAAGAATGAAGAATACCTTTTACGCAGTTTAGGGCACACGATGAAATCCGGATTGAGCTGTATGAAGAATTGTCTTGATCTTTTGGGAGAAATTGTTTGCATTGCTCCTTTTCTTTTCTTCTTGAATGCAGAATGAACAAATGCTTAATGAGAAAACCCTTATATTGCTCCGCAAACCCTAATGTCAGGTTGCAATAAATGCTCGACCTAAGTTATTCCGGTTTGCCTTATTCGGATGACTTGAAGAACCGGATCAATCCTGATCTTTAAACATCTTGTTGATCTGCCAAATCTTAACCATAGTTTGTTTGGATATTTCCCTTATGGACCCTTCAATCCGCAACTCTTCTTGTGCCAGTTACGGCACCAATTGACTGGCTGGGGGAACAAGGTTTTCTTTGTCTCCCCCTGAGCCAGAGCTCACCTTTTAATTTCCGAAAGGAATATCAGCACCAGAGTCTGGTGCGGATCTAACCTCTACATTCTCTGTACTTTTCTTCACCCAAATCTTGTTCATCTCACTTTTAATTTCATCCGCATTCACCTTTTGTTTACCCTTATCTTGATTCTGATTATGATAAACTGGACCTCTTTTGTTTTGATTCTTGCTTCTACAGAATTTTGCAATATGACCGGATCTATTGCAAATTTGGCAAACAACATTTCTTTTCATATTTGATTGATATCCTCTTGATCTGCATTGATTAGCCATATGACCTATTCTATTGCATGCAAAGCATCTACCATTGAATGATTTATTCATTTGCATATTTCTGCATTCATAAGATTTGTGACCATACCTTTTGCAGTTAAAACACTGTCCGAAGAAGGATGAATTAGTCTGATTCATTCTCTTTCTGCACTGATTAGCTTTATGACCAAAGTTATTGCAGTTGTGGCATTATCCATTGAAGGATGGATATCTTTGAGCATTAGGCTGTCTTACCGGAGGTCCTCTAGGCCTGTTCCTTGGATTTTCTGATCCAAAATTCTTCTGACCGGATCCAGAGCTTTCTCCTTTCTCATATCCCAAACCACACTTGTCATCTACCTTCTTTTGACTTCCAAGAAGAACTTCAAGTTGAGCAGAACTTATCTTGAATTTCTCTTTATATTCATTTGCTGTTTGAAGATCCCTTTTGAGAGAGACAATTTGATCCTCAAGTTTTTCTTCATTTTCTTTAGCATCTTCAAGATCAGATTCAAGATGTCTGATAATTCTATCCATTTGGTGGCAATCTTCTGATTTCTCTTTGAGAGATTGTCTTAGATATCTTCATTTTTTCTTTTCTCTTCAACTTCTTGGGTAAACTTCATAACTCGTGATTCCATTTCATGTCTTACCATAATGACTTCTTTTGATAACTTTTCACATAACTTGGTTTTCTCCTTCAGCTCTTCATTTGCATCATTTGCTTCACCTTGACTTGCCAATTGCTGAAGCAGCTCCTTTCTCTTTTTCATAGAGAGACTTAATTTGTCTTTTAGTTCTCTCATGAAATCATCAGCGTATTTGAATCTTTCCTTTAATTCATTGACTTCAGAGTTTGACTGTTCAAGATCATCAAGGGCAGTCTTGAGTTGCTCCCTTAAACCATATGCATCCATTTGAATTCCCAGATCTTCCTCGAGTTGTTAGACTCTGTTAGGAGGAACTTGGCTCTAATACCAATTGTTGATAACTGAGACGGGGGGTGAATCAGTTATCTTAATTATTTCTATTTTCTAAACTTTCTTAATAATTAATGCATCATTAATTCAACAAGCAAACATAACCATGAAATGGAAATACACATGACACAATATTTTTGACGTGGAAACCCTGTTAAGGAAAAAAACCACGGGGTGATTAACCCAAGGATTATTCTCTGTTAGAAGAATAAAGAGAAATAAAATGGCACTTGCCAATTAGGGCTCACTGCCCGAGCACACTGCTCACAAGAGGCACACTGCCTACAAGAGACTCACTGTCTACAAAAAGAGTGTTATACAATACTTGAACTGATTTGGGAGCATCTACACATGCTGGAGTTCAGTTCCGGTTAGGCTCAGTACATTGATCTGCTGCACTTCATCTTTCCTCTTCTCTTAAGCTGCTTTATTTCACATACCGGACCTTCCTTACTGCTTCTGCTCTGCTCTTCTGCTTTTATTCGCACATCACTAACAACGACAACACATTTCACAACCAAATCCATCTTATATATATATATATCCGCACAAGTGATTTCATCACTTTTCTAGTCGGCACCCGGAATAGTCAATCTTTTCACAAACTTTGATCTGTCGGCTGAATCCTTGCACATCAAGTAATGCGGATCAAGCATATACTTGTAAAAGTCATCAATCATGTCGGCCAAACATAACTTATGCCTTAAGAACCTTTTCCATCATCAGTAACTCATCCGGAATAATGTCTGATGTTCTGCCAGTCAGTTCTTTCTCTGTTCATACTATCACTCAGGAACCCGATACTCAAGTATTCATATTTTTTTCCTCATCTTTCACCGGAGGATAAATCCTTGGAATCTATCACTTAAGGTAGTCCTCTTGACTTCCCCAAATCCGCACTTCACCAAGATACTCCCTCTGAGAGATCCGGACCTATCTGTCGGACCTTGCCACATGCTCTGTTCTTGTTTACCGGACCACAACATTCTTCACTCTGACTTCCGATAGAGACACGCCATGTCCTGCGGATGTGTGGGATGAACTTTGTTGCCATCAATGACAACAATCATGAATCCATATAGTGTCTCTTGCCAACACTATTAGGATAGATGCAATAATATGCTTCACAAGCCAAGGAGCAAAACCCAAAACAACCCCACCACCATCCTCAAAGTGATTGGTGTGAAAGAAGAGAGATCCTTTCCAAATGGAAGCAAGAGTGGCTTCTAAGTGAACCACATTGAATTTCACTTCTTGAAGCATGATTACATCAAAATGATTGTTCCAAATAGATTATCTAACTTGGTACTTTCGAGAAGGATTATCAAACCTTGTACATTCCAAGATTGAACATGGAACTTCATTGGGAGTAGTCAAGAAGAGTTTCCTCATCCATCAAAAGTGCACTGAACGAATTCTCTAATAGGCATGCTTAGTGTTCTATGATACATCCCTAGCTTTTGCTATCGAGCCCACAAGGGACTAACTAGTTGAGGAGGATCCATATTAATTTACCTAGTATTGAGGGGGGGGGGGGACTTCTTACCACCTTTTACCCTCCTCCCATCCTCTAAAACTACACCTTTGTATGATAGGGGGCATGGGTTGATGGAGATTGGTGTGAGGAGAAAGGAATGGTATTGGGAAGGAGGGTGTTAGGGGTGGATAGAGATTTGCTAGGATTTGATGGTGTAGGTTGACGGGCATTAGGAGATTTCAACAGGCCAAGTTAGCAGATGTAAAGTTGGTAGGGCATGAACCACTTGAAGACATGGGCACTGTACATGGTTTATGGACAGTGCAGTCCCGAATGAGGTGACTCTCCCGACAACAATAGAAGTAAGCATTCGACTTATTAAGGTGGTTAATTTGTTAGTCAAATTTAAAATTGGGGCCAACAAGTTTAATAGTGTCTAGAAGAGGCTAGGTAAGATCCATCTCAATGTACTTAGGATTGAACATGCAAGCTAGCCTACTTGTCAATTTTTTTTTGGCACCAAAGAACTTTACCCAACTTTGAAGCTATGCCATGCATAAACAGGTGGAATGCTAGATGCAAGAATGGAAATTCAACCCACATAGGGTATTTCGATTTGGAGATTACTTTTGGGTGAAATTCAAGTTCTCATGCGTAGACATAACATATTTTCCACAAATAATCCACAAGTCATATTGTAGGGCAGCATGAGCATGGTCTAGGTGAATATGTAGGATATGTACCCCCTACTCAACCCCCTAAAAGAGACTATAGCCCTACCCTTTTGTTCCTAGTTGATATAGGTCTCTTCAAACAAACCTTGTTCAGATGGAACTCGAGAAAGAAAATAGTGATAGATCTTGCTTTGCAATTGGAAATAACCTCAATTTTATCATTTGGGAGTTCGAACAAAACCACCTTACCCTTTGCCAAGATGCCTGGGATGTCAAAATATTTGGGGTTTTGGTTGTCCTTGGATTGTTTGCCATTGTGCTCACCTGTAGGGTTGGAAGGGCAACTAGTTTAAAGCTTTCCAAAAACTTATACCACTTAAAGTTGGTGGTGTATGTAGCTACAGGTTTTATATAATTTGTTTAATGGAAATAATCAAATTATATAATTAGAGGTTAAACCTAGTTGAATCATATTTTCAGAGAATTCTAATTTTGGTAGATTCCCTAAAGAAGAAACAAACCATCATCCTTAGTAATTGAACTCAACCAATTAAACTATAATACTCCTATTATCTTAATATAAATTTGAACGATGATCAATCTTAATGCATACAATTATACAGATCCCAATTGTATAATAGTTATTTGAATGTTTATATCCAAATTTTTTAGGAGAAAATTGTATTTCCATTACACCCATAACCTTGATAATAGATTATGTACTATGATTTAAAAGATCGATGTAAAAAATAAATGCATAATTTTCATTCTTATATCATTGTCATGGACTGTAAAAACTTAATGTTTATATGCATATAAGATTTGAGAAATGGGAAAGAAAAAAGCTTGAAAAAACCTGTAATGGCCGTCAAATTGAAATTCTGATTATCGTACGGAAAGAGCAGGAAAAGAAATTCAAAAAAAAAAATACACAGACAGATTCTTGAAATTAAAATTTATATAGTAATGTCCCCTTATAAACGTATCTGGTTAATGGGACTGCAAGAAAACTTGATGAGAAACATTAACCATTACAAAAATAATGATAAGTATCCATTATATTTCATGACTGAAGCTGTATATTTAATCTGACAACAGATAAACATAAGTCCAGAGGGAAATGCTTATCTATTTCCTTGTGTCTGCAATTCATTGTCAAGAGCTTTTCCTAGCCATTTGTGGGCCTCTGCCATCAAGGAAGGGCTGAGTGTGAGCATGAGAACACAGAACTCATTTTGGTCAAGAACCCCATCGCCATTGAGATCAGCTGCTTCAATCATGGCTTGCAGTTGATCGTCACTCATCGCCTCCACTCCCAAAAGAGCAGCATTCTTCTTCAGACTCTGCAATGTTATCACACCTTTCTCTGCATCAGCCAGCAGACGGAACCCATTGCACAGCTCCCCCATAAATTCCTCTTCCCCCAATTTCTCCGCCATCACTGGCAAATAATCCTCAAACCCCATAATCTCTTCTGCACTCTTTGTCATTTTCTCCATCATCCAAACTCCCCCAATATCTTCTTTGCCCTGTTAAGAACCCACTTTTTCAATCCCTGTTTTAAATGGTTATGCAGAAGCATTGCAGGCATTAAATAGGATTCAATGTGAGCAGTTGGGAGCCAAATCTGGCTTAGTAAACGTATGTTGATAATGTAAGGAAGTTCAAAGAAAGTTCCTCGAAGCAAATCAATTTTGGGAAATAGATATAAAAAGTGGGCTTCGTAGAAGCTGCATGGAAAGCCCATCTTGTCAACTCCTCCAGCTTGCCGCCACAGATTAACAGAATGTTGTTTCTTTATACACCTTTCATTGCACGTCAATAGATATTTTAAATGAATTGATCCCATCACGCATATGACACATTGACAATGACGGAAAATCTGACAAAATTATTAGCAAAAATCTGATTTTTTTGCCAACTTTTAACTATTTTTTGGGAAAAGGGAAATTGATAGGAAATTGGCTTGGCTGTTTGTTATTTGCTAGCTTCATCTAGAAAATTGTTCCTCGAATTGAACAGCTTGATATGCTATAAAATATTCGTTTGTTTCTGAAACTTCAAAGGAAGACCTCTTCCATTCTAGATTATTCGGCTAAAGGTACTTGTCCACACTCAACTTGTGTGTTTGATGAACCAATGGGTCTCCACTTTCCTCTTTATTAATGATGGAGAGTCGAGCCAATTTAATAGTGACCTGTGATTCCTCTTTTTGTTGCAATTAAATAGTTTGTATTTTAAGGGGATGTAATATAAGGAACTTTCAAATTTGTTGTTTATTTGTAGAATAGTATAATATTTTTATTAACAATCAATCAATTATCAAATATATTGAAAACTTTATTTTAATGTTATTAAATTAGTGATGTCATGGATGGAGGGTCCAAATGAAGATGTACAAAATGAGACAATATGGACTTACACAATGGAAACTCAATGGAACAACAAAATAATCATATGATCTTTATTGATTCTCAGTCATGAGCTACAATATGCTGCAACAAGCTTTCAACATGCTAGGCCTCAACCACTGCAGATCTCTCTCTCTCTCTCTCTCTCTCTCTCTCTCTCTCTCTCTCTCTCTCTCTCTCTCTCTCTCTCTCTCTCTCTCTCTCTCTCTCTCTCTCTCGCGTCGAACTTCCTTCCTTACCATATTTATATAGCAGTCTCAAGCCTTAGAAATGATCGTAGTTGGGCGTGAGGTGGCACAAAGTTCAATACCTCATGAAATGTGTAGTTAGCCAAACGTGTAGTGAAATCTCCCAAATCAAATGTGGTTATGATGGGTTGATGAATCTTCGTGTGGTTCATAGCATAAGCATTCCTGGGTCCAATGCATCTTGAAATGTGTTCTTTTGTTGCCGCAAACTATAGAAAGCTGCCACAAGCCATGAACAGATGAACTGAGTGTAAGTGTGTCAAACCCGGTAGAGGTTAGAAACGAAATTAAGCCTTTGTGGTGATCACAAACTTTTGTAAAGTGAATATGACGTTGAAGGATCATTGTAGAACATATTCTCCCAACTACGAGGTGAGATGTGCAACTTGTGGTAAACTGCGGCTACGATGATTAACTAATGACTAGAAACCTACAAATAAAACATACTAGCTAAAGAAATATTTTTGGTTGATGCAAGAATGCTCTTACACCTTGGGATGTTTTTGCATCAATCAATGATATAACAACAACTTTATAAACTCTTTTTAAATAAATAAAAGTCTTGTTATTGTTCTTACAAGTTTTTAGGCCAAAAGTTAGCATTCATCATTCATAGCTCAAAGAGGAACTAGAAAAATAGGTCTATCACTCCATTTGGGACATAATTTTGAGTCATCCTAGAAAGCCACAATGAGATATATATTATTCTAAAGATTATCTCATAGATTGATAAAAGATGGTCAAGCTTAATTGAATAGAAGATATTTTTTGATACGTAGGAATCAACACTAGCCATGACCAAATTTGAAAGGTCCTAATAACATGGCCCCTATAACCTTCGACCATATGAACTTCTCTTATTCATGTAGTAATGAAGTTGGAGATTTGAACCTGCAACCATTATCTATGTCTTTCAACAACTTAACCATTCGGTCTACGCCCCATGGGCAATTGAACAGAAGATATTCAAATTAGTATTATACTATTATTTAATAACCACATACTTTTCTTGCCAAATATAAAAGGCAACTAGTAGAATAATGATGGAAGATGGATTAAATAACTAGATAACATGATATCACATGAACATGTGAATGTCGTCAGACATTAATAGCACCCTTTTCATCTATATTAATTAAAATCTAATTAGGAGGAGCCCTATTTGAGTTACTATAAACTTGCATCAGCATATCGATGTTGTTAATTATTATCATTATCACTTTGTTGTTAAACAGTTTATGCATGTCACATTATGTGAACAACATAATTTAAAGATGGATTAAGAGATTTTGTAGACAATTATTAAATAGCTCCTTTTAGTCAACTGTGGATAACCAAATAAATTTGGTAATCACATCGCAAAAAAACAACCCTTCAAGGTTTAAGTAGTCACTCACTTAAGAAGAAGCACATCAATCTATTGACTAACCACTAGATTTCTTAGGTGTACATTTTATCCTATAGAGCTTAAGCATGTCTGTTTGAGGATAAATGTCAGTGAATTCATGTTTTGTGTTTATTTGCTTAGACTAACATTAGACCTAGAAAACTGCTCATAAAACCTCATGGTTGTTGTTTATAAGTTTAATCAACAATTTAGTGATCTTTTTCAAGCAATAATACTAAATAGTTTAAAGTATTTTAAGTCCTTATGGGGCCAAACCCAATGTAAGCAATTTTATGTGAAACACAACAATGTCGATTAGAGATTCTTGGATTTACAGTCCTAACTAAAGCCTATAGCCTTTATGTGAGGCTCAAGAGGATTAAATATTGTCAATCAATGAACCATTTTAAGGAAAATAAGTAGATCATGCCATTTGATCTACAATCAACATTCCTCTAAGACTTTCTTTATAGGAAGGTCATCCAAGTAAATAACTTAAGCTAAGAACTAGAAAATCCATTGATAATCCTTCGATTGACAGTTAATAAAAGTACTTACATAGAATATGGGCCTACTTATCTTTGAAAATATTTTAAAAGGTTAATTCAATCATGTGACTTAGAAAGGAAAACCAAATCATTTGTTGATCAACAGTTAGCATAGCCTTTTAGAGATTATTTAGCATCTATGCCAAAAAGGTAAATGAAAGGCTTGAGAAATGAGATCCTAAGCTTAGATTATATGATTCATTGAACAACCCTTGTAACATTTTGTGTCAAAAGGTGGAAGGAAAGGAAAATATTAGCTTTTTTAAGCTTCTAAAGTCTAAGAATGACGGCTCAGTATAATTCCTACAAATTTTACCTGATAAAATCCTTTAGCTTTTCCAAGACAAAAGAAATGGATTAGCAAGTGGAAATTTTGAAAATTGATTGTCATAACCATAACCATCCTAGAGACCTTATAAAAATAATTGAATTTAACATACTATTATTTGTTCAATTCATTGCACTATAAAAATCTCACTCACCCACTTTATTGATGAGGAAAATAAAACCTCATAGAACTATTTATGATGCGGAAATAAAATGTTTTACAGTAGATAGTTGTCATGCTTAAAAATGAACAAAAATAAAGATGTGTGATGGAGGATACAACTATGTAATATCACATTTTGATTTAGAGTCCAAAGCCTCAAGAATGTGATAAATCTACAAGCTAATTAAAGGCCCACCAGAATAGGACGGAATAAGATTAATATTTTCTTATGGAAGTCTTTTAGACATTTGGCTCCAAGGAAATGAAACAAAAAAATGGTCACTTACAATCTTTGAATCCTAATACAAATATAATAACATGCCTCTCATCCTCTAAAAATGCAAAATTTACATCTATTTTATAAAAATGTGATACTAAATCATACCTTTGATGACTTGGGCCCACACTATTTGTCAATCTAGAATTTAGAAAGAACAAAACCAAATAAGGAAAATATATACTAATTTAACTTAGCATACTATTATTTGTTTTGTTCATTGCACTATAGAAAATCTCTATAAAACTTCTGTTGTAGAATACTTGAATTTAATATGATTTAACTAAAGTTTGGGTGATGGGAGAGACAATAGCGGTTAGAGTAGTGGATTTTGCAATTAATATTGGGTGGACAACTATACATATATTTACTATATGCACTCAAAAGTCTCAACGAATTCATAAATACTCTCAAAATTGCATGGTTTTCACATCAAAAAATATTGTTCATCGGGATCTTTGAGCCCCCTTACTATTATATTCACATAGATTGTCAAGCCATACAAAATCCTCTACTCTTCTTTTGCATTTAGTAGCTTTGTTGTTTGATATATTGATGTCAAACAACTATCCATAGTTTTTAGGATGTTTAATAGTGACCAAAAATCTATTTCATGGCATGAGACAAGTTTTGAGGCATTTTTTGGAGTTGCAAGTGTTAAAGTTGGTAAACCAACCTCACAGATCCCAATGAACACCTGCAAGCAAATAACTTGTCACATAAAGGAGATCAAGAGGCACAAAAATGGTGCTCTACAACCTTGAAGCAAAATATGCATTAACCAGAATGAATAATTACAAAGAGATCAATCCTTAACAAAGGAGATCAAAACCCTAAAGGTGAAAACCCTAAGATGAATAATTAATAATTAATTATTAATGAGCATAAGTTTAGGTTAAGTGAAAAATAAAGTAAAGGTGACTTAATTAATTAATCAATATGATTAAATTAATTAAGTAATTAACCTATTACTCTAACACCCCCCCTTAAGATGAACTTAGGGAGAAGCTAAAAAAACTAAGGACAAAATGCATGAAAGCAAAGATGGATCCCGGCAACTAGGCATGATGAGGTACCCAAGTACAATGAAATCTCTGTAAAGTGGAGGAAAAAGGAGAAAACCCAATGGGAAAAAACTCCTCTCCGAAAAGAGATGCTGAAAGAAAGTACAAATGAAATGTCTCAAGAGACTCTCTCAAGAACATATGCAGATATACAATCAGATAGCCCCCCATGAGAGAGAGTGGAGACTCCAAAGCCCCCCCAGAATGAGAGAACCCCTGTGCCGATGATCAAACCAATGTGACTCCCCCTGAGGAAGAAACCAATCCAACGATCGATGATGAGGAAAGCCTTGGATGTGAGGTGAAAATGGAAGTCCTAGATGATGCTCATTAGAGAACAGAAGTGAAGCATGAGTGTCTAAATGACAGGATGTTGAATCAAATGTAGCAACATTAGCTGAATGACATGATGTTGAATCAAACGTATCAACATCAAACAACTCAAGATGATCTTGAAATGGAATCTCCAATGAAGATGGGATAACAGATGTGCTGAATCTGTCATCTGTGAGGAAATGAATATCCTTTGATATGGCCTCAACAACTGCACAAGATGGCTCGATGAGTGGAGCTACAATGTCAGTCAAACTTGAAGAGGGATCCTGCTGAACAGATGTGGTCTCAACAGGAGGTGGAGGTGTAGAAGTCTCAACACTAGTCTCATGAACAAATGGAAGAACACATAAGTTCAAGTGACCAAAATTCTCCTCAGATACAACATGCTCTCTTGGAGAAAGAAAGTGATACCTAGAGAGTGGAGATGGTGGACCAAAGTGTGTGAATGCATACAATCGGGAAGAATGATTAACTGTCCCTGTTGCAACAATGTTGCCAGTCTGAATGTCTCTAATGTGCACTAAATCTGGTGTGAACTCAACTGTCTTCCTTGTCCCACTGTGAGCAATCTGATAAATGGAGAGAAGGTTGGTGGACAAAGATGGTACACATAGTACATCATTAAATGTACTGTCATCAATGTCGATAGAACCTTTCCCACATACACTCATATAAGTGTTATTACCCATCAATATGTGTGGTGAGGATGCAGCCTCAAAAGATGAGAACATGTCCTGAGAAGATGCCATATGGTGTGAAGCACCTGAATCCAATAGCCATCTAGATGAATGTGAACTGGTGGTTGCACATAATGCATGACCCTTTTGTGGAGTCTGTCTATCTGTCTAGAATGATGTAGATGAAGAAGACCCGCCTGATGTAGATGAAGAAGAGGGATGAATATTGTTCTTCATAAGAAGAGCTGTCAAATCTAAAACCTGTTGTGCATATCCATCTATCTTCTTCTCATAGCATTTAGACTCATCATGTCCTGACTTATTACAATAAGTACACTTAGGTCTTTCTTTCTTCGATTGTTGGATTGGTTTCTTCCTTAGGGGAGTCACATTGGTTTGATCATTGGCACAGGGGTTCTCTCATTCTGGGGGGGCTTTGGAGTCTCCACTCTCTCTCATGGGGGGGTATCTAATTGTATATCTACATATGTTCTTGAGAGAGTCTCTTGAGACATGGTATCAGAGAGCTCTACACAGCCACCTATATAATTTTTTTAGATTCAGCCCCAGGTATATTTTAAATCAGTTTGTCGATTTTATGGCTTCTGTTGGATATCCTGGACATGCTGCCTCTTGGAAAGGTTCTGTTTGCTTAGAAAGACTCCTATTATCAGCATAAATCTATTTGCATGTTTTGATTTGTAATCATCTAAGGAGATGGGATTCTACCATCAGCATAAATCTAATTGTAGATATTGTGGAAGTAATCAACATGAGAAAGAGATGTGTCCTCTTTTTTTCACATCATCTCTTTGAAATGCTTGTTTCAATCACTTCTCCTCCTGATGAGATCATTGCTCCACCATCACCTACTGCTACTTCAGAGTTCAATGTTGCATCATCATTGGCTTCTAGTGATTCTGTGTAGAAGGTCAATATTAGTCTTCATGATCCACCTCATTGGGATTCCTATCTTGCGGACATATCATCTTTGTTTGTAGGTCCCATCTTATAGATTTGGAGGACCACATCGAGGACATTTGTGTTCTCTTTGATGACAGCTTCGATGGAGTTGCATCACCATCATCTGCTTCAGAGATTGTTTTTCATCCTCCTCTTCTTCAGTCACAGTTTGGCAGTGGATTGGAGACATTTGAGCAGTTTTCAGGAGCATCATTATTGTCTTTGGATCATGTGCAGAGTTCAGAGACATTTGTCCTTCTTCCTGTATATTCCTATCCGGAATGGGAAGACATTATGCACACATCTGCAGTTTTATTTCTTCCCCAAGGGGAGGAATGTTGTTCGACGTCCATGGGTCTTCATCTTTATTCTGTGTCGAGCATCTTCCAGCACTGCAGGAGTCATCTTGAGGAGCGGTTACATGGTCTCTATTCTTATCTCTATTTTGGGAGGGAGCATTTCCTCGCATGGGGTTTCATCCTTCTCACTTCTGGGGGGGTCATCAGACCTTATCTCTTCTTCCTCTCTTATGGGGGGGCATTCTTAATTGTACTTTTGTGATGGATTCATTTCTTGGGGGGTCTTAGTTTTAGTCCTTCTTCCATCACATGTTTATGTACTTGTATTTTTTCTCTCTTTTGGAGAGGAGTTTTCTCCCACTGGGTTTTTCTCCTTTCTCTCCACTTTATGAGAGATTCTTGTTGTTCATGGGTACCTAAAATGGCCTTGTAGCCGGGACCCATTCTTGCATTAGTTGCATGCTTTTCATTTCTCCCTAAGTTGCACTTATGGGGGGGTGTTGGTGTAATTAAATATTTAATTACACTTTATTAAGTTTACTTAGGGCTAATTTTAGTCTTAGGTTATTCTTAAGTCATATTAGGGTTTTTCTCTAACTTGCAAATATAAAAGCAAGTTCTCACATGTAATTCATTAATCCATTTCATTAATTCATCCAATATTGTGCAAATTATTTCTCTTTGCTTTTTTCTCTTGTGGAAGGTAAATCTTTGGTTTTGCAGGTGATCTTTGTGGCTTGAATTAATTATCAAATTCAATAGCAAGTCCACCTAAAAACCCTGTCGGCTAATAAAGGAAAATAGAGTTTTCTTATACTTAGTCTAGATTAATTAATCATGAATGTTGGATATTGATATTATGATAATTTGTGTCAGTAATTAAATGTGGAAAATATAAATAAAAACAATGATATTTAGTTTAATAGTATAAAGATTGATGAAGATCTAAACTTGATATGTTTTGGGATAAAAAATAGTAAATGATAGAATGGTAAAATTTGTCCTGAATCAAAATATTTTATTGACATTGTGTAGGGATGAATCTAGGGATTAGGGATGAATCCAAAACCACATATATGTCATGTACTTACAAACTTGTACTATGTGATATGTAACCTTTGGTTCTTCACTTTGCCCAATGTGTTTTGGATTCTTCAACATCTTCTGATACATATGGGCTAGAACTATTTAAAAATACTTTTGTATGGATATCGATATATCACAAGGGGGTTCCTAGGTCAACCTATATAAATGTGTACAAATAATCAAAAACATCAATCTTCAATCATGCATATACTCCTACGATGTTAGTGTAGAACTAAATTTCTTTTAGTGCACTAATTGAAGTGTGTAAAGTGAATGATAATTGAATAATGCTCTCAAATTATGGAGTTTAAATCAATGCATTGAATTCCTTTAAATACAAGGACATATCAATAAATCGCACAAAGTTGTACTTAGTTGGCCTCCTTAGAGAGAAATGTTTAGTTTGAATTTATAATGTTGAAATTTAAAATATACGCATAGGTAAATTTAATTGGGACATGGATAAGAAGAATGTATAGGGATATGCAAATTGTTGGTAGGATAGAGCCGACCTTAAATAGTAAGCCACATCCACCACAAAGGAGATGCGGCATACTTAGTCCACCACCAACACATCCAAATGTCATAACATGTATAAAAGACACACTCCTTGATATACTTATATAAGTAGGGTTCTAAGATGTAGTATGTAAGATGAAGATGAAGAAAGAAGAATAAAATATATATGATAGCAATAGAGATGAAAAAATAAGATGTAAATGTAATACAAGAAGTATATATAGAATGATGTATGAAGGGACTTTGTCTCAGATTTATATATGATTAATATACTATACCACATAATAATCTAATAGATGTATAATGTGTTATGAGATATGATGTGTGTGTGAATACATGTATATTGTCAGTTTTATTTGTTCTTTCCTACCACAACCTTCTATATTAACTCACTGCATAAGCTTTGATCTTCCTCTTATCACTCATACTAGGGTATAAATACAATGCTAGAGTAACTAAGGCTTAGATCCTTGATCTATACCCGTTCTTGCTAACATAAACATAGGGTTGACATAAGAGGTAGATGCATAGGAATGCGTAAATCATAAGAATGGAGTAGGAAATAAATATGTAGGTGGATGTGATAAATGCTAGGATAAGGTGAATGTATAGAAGTGTGTGTGTGTGTGTGTGTGTGTGTGTGAGGATAGGGTAGGCCTAAGTGTAAATGGATATGTGTGTTTATGGATGGCTATTATAAGGCTAGGAGAATGAGCTCAACTTTGTACAAGATCATGTCATTTGTCACTATGTACATGTATCAAGATATTTCCTTGAAAATAGACACAAAGCTAAATGGGAAATGGCATGGGTATGCAAATTTCACCATTACACTATTTATTTTCACTTACTCTTCAACATAGGCTTTCTTATGTGCTTTAAGTTTGATTGGTCCTTTTAAGAAAGATGGGCTCTCACCTAGAGATATTAAAAAGGTTGATTTTTAACATATCATCAAATAAATGTTTCTTAGAAGATATCACTTCACTCCACCCACATAGCATGCAATATTCTCTCATTAGGCCTATACTATATCATGTTTGATTGTAGGCCTCTAGATAATACTTTAAATTTCATTTATACCTCTAAATATTTAGTTTTAAAATGCTCTCATAAGGTACCTTTCCAATAAAAAATATTGTATTATATTAACCACATAGTCCAACTATTGGTGTAATATTATGCTTCACCTACAATAGTATTATATCCTAAGTGTGATATTGCACCTAGTTATTAAGTTTACATAGGATAATAAACTATTTATTTTCCCTCACCTAGGTAGCTAATAATGCCATTTTCAACCCTTTATTTGAGGTCATCAATTGCCACAACTGCCCCATTAATACTTGATTGATGGTAATTAAGTGTTACTCATGTCTAATTAAGGCAAGCTTTGTCTCAATTAGTTGAGCTAACTTATCTCTTGATTGATATTAATTAGAGAGTTAACTAGTGACCTCTTGGACTTGTGTCATCCTAATTCATGCATCCAAGAGGCCAATATACTTGCACTTTACTATTTGTGTTGTTGCTCCATTACATTAATATAGAATACCATTATTTTGCTTTGTGAGTTTGTGATTAATTTGTAGACATTAGGTCTCAGTTTTGTTCTGCTAATCACAAATTCAACAATGGTATCAGAGCCATGATGTCTTAGGGTTAGTTTATTTTAGGTTTCAAGAGCACACAGATTTGAATTTTTGGCATATCTTGTGAGTTGTGGAGCTATTCTAAGCTCACAATTGTGTCCAAAATAGTCAACTTAGCTACCTAATCCACTATTATTCTGTTTGATTTGGACAACCAAGAACGTGGTAACATAGAGTGATGGTTTTTCTTTGGTTCATCAAGGATCTTTTGTAAGAAGCCTCATGGAAAAAATAGATTCCACCATTGTGTTTGGGAAGCATCAATTTTCTAAGAATGATTATCAAATCATAAAAAACAAAGCACCCTCCCTTGAGCCCTTGGTCATTTTTTCTCTAGCATGTTGGTCAAGGTCATAGTGTACTACTCATCATAAATTTCTTGGTATGGGTGGAATCAATTTGCATGCACCCCCATTGTGCAATTTTTAGGCATTTGTGGCATCATCTAACATCATTTCTAAAGGTCTACATAGAGGAGGATGGGTTTTAGTGTGGGTCATACCTTTTTGTGTAGGTTTGTTGTACATATTAGGGCCATGTGACATATTTCTAATACAAACATCCTTTATAGGTTTCTAGATGCATTTCCTCTTGCCCAATGTGTTTTGGATTCTTCAACATCTTCTGATACATATGGGCTAGAACTATTTAAAAATACTTTTGTATGGATATCGATATATCACAAGGGGGTTCCTAGGTCAACCTATATAAATGTGTACAAATAATCAAAAACATCAATCTTCAATCATGCATATACTCCTACGATGTTAGTGTAGAACTAAATTTCTTTTAGTGCACTAATTGAAGTGTGTAAAGTGAATGATAATTGAATAATGCTCTCAAATTATGGAGTTTAAATCAATGCATTGAATTCCTTTAAATACAAGGACAT
The DNA here is from genome assembly GCA_027924645.1 of Cunninghamia lanceolata. Classification (NCBI taxonomy): domain Eukaryota; kingdom Viridiplantae; phylum Streptophyta; class Pinopsida; order Cupressales; family Cupressaceae; genus Cunninghamia; species Cunninghamia lanceolata. The sequence continues at coordinate 2,242 of BSBN01001629.1, read as the reverse complement.
ATCAATAAATCGCACAAAGTTGTACTTAATTGGCCTCCTTAGAGAGAAATGTTTAGTTTGAATTTATAATGTTGAAATTTAAAATATACGCATAGGTAAATTTAATTGGGGACATGGATAAGAAGAATGTATAGGGATATGCAAATTGTTGGTAGGATAGAGCCGACCTTAAATAGTAAGCCACATCCACCACAAAGGAGATGCGGCATACTTAGTCCACCACCAACACATCCAAATGTCATAACATGTATAAAAGACACACTCCTTGATATACTTATATAAGTAGGGTTCTAAGATGTAGTATGTAAGATGAAGATGAAGAAAGAAGAATAAAATATATATGATAGCAATAGAGATGAAAAAATAAGATGTAAATGTAATACAAGAAGTATATATAGAATGATGTATGAAGGGACTTTGTCTCAGATTTATATATGATTAATATACTATACCACATAATAATCTAATAGATGTATAATGTGTTATGAGATATGATGTGTGTGTGAATACATGTATATTGTCAGTTTTATTTGTTCTTTCCTACCACAACCTTCTATATTAACTCACTGCATAAGCTTTGATCTTCCTCTTATCACTCATACTAGGGTATAAATACAATGCTAGAGTAACTAAGGCTTAGATCCTTGATCTATACCCGTTCTTGCTAACATAAACATAGGGTTGACATAAGAGGTAGATGCATAGGAATGCGTAAATCATAAGAATGGGGTAGGAAATAAATATGTAGGTGGATGTGATAAATGCTAGGTAAGGTGAATGTATAGAAGTGTGTGTGTGTGTGTGTGTCGTGTGTGTGTGTGTGTGTGTGTGTGTGTGTGTGTGTGTGTGAGGATAGGTAGGCCTAAGTGTAAATGGATATGTGTGTTTATGGATGGCTATTATAAGGCTAGGAGAATGAGCTCAACTTTGTACAAGATCATGTCATTTGTCACTATGTACATGTATCAAGATATTTCCTTGAAAATAGACACAAAGCTAAATGGGAAATGGCATGGGTATGCAAATTTCACTATTACACTATTTATTTTCACTTACTCTTCAACATAGGCTTTCTTATGTGCTTTAAGTTTGATTGGTCCTTTTAAGAAAGATGGGCTCTCACCTAGAGATATTAAAAAGGTTGATTTTTAACATATCATCAAATAAATGTTTCTTAGAAGATATCACTTCACTCCACCACATAGAATGCAATATTCTCTCATTAGGCCTATACTATATCATGTTTGATTGTAGGCCTCTAGATAATACTTTAAATTTCATTTATACCTCTAAATATTTAGTTTTAAAATGCTCTCATAAGGTACCTTTCCAATAAAAATATTGTATTATATTAACCACATAGTCCAACTATTGGTGTAATATTATGCTTCACCTACAATAGTATTATATCCTAAGTGTGATATTGCACCTAGTTATTAAGTTTACATAGGATAATAAACTATTTATTTTCCCTCACCTAGGTAGCTAATAATGCCATTTTCAACCCTTTATTTGAGGTCATCAATTGCCACAACTGCCCCATTAATACTTGATTGATGGTAATTAAGTGTTACTCATGTCTAATTAAGGCAAGCTTTGTCTCAATTAGTTGAGCTAACTTATCTCTTGATTGATATTAATTAGAGAGTTAACTAGTGACCTCTTGGACTTGTGTCATCCTAATTCATGCATCTAAGAGGCCAATATACTTGCACTTTACTATTTGTGTTGTTGCTCCATTACATTAATATAGAATACCATTATTTTGCTTTGTGGGTTTGTGATTAATTTGTAGACATTAGGTCTCAGTTTTGTTCTGCTAATCACAAATTCAACAATGGTATCAGAGCCATGATGTCTTAGGGTTAGTTTATTTTAGGTTTCAAGAGCACACAGATTTGAATTTTTGGCATATCTTGTGAGTTGTGGAGCTATTCTAAGCTCACAATTGGTGTCCAAAATAGTCAACTTAGCTACCTAATCCACTATTATTCTGTTTGATTTGGACAACCAAGAACGTGGTAACATAGAGTGATGGTTTTTCTTTGGTTCATCAAGGATCTTTTGTAAGAAGCCTCATGGAAAAAATAGATTCCACCATTGTGTTTGGGAAGCATCAATTTCTAAGAATGATTATCAAATCATAAAAAACAAGCACCCTCCCTTGAGCCCTTGGTCATTTTTTCTCTAGCATGTTGGTCAAGGTCATAGTGTACTACTCATCATAAATTTCTTGGTATGG